>JAMQGT020009921.1:0-16963 GCA_024447675.2 Pterophyllum scalare
TTGTCTTTGTTTTTCTTTTCGCCTCTGTTTGAGTGCTTCTCTGTCTTTAAGTCTTTCCAGTCATCCTCTGTGTTTCTGTCCTTACAACTGTCTGTGTAAATATCCTCCACTCTGTTGCTTTCATTTCTTTGTCTGTTCAGAGAAAACACCAGGATTCCTTTTTTATGACAATTAGCAATGTTCGTACTGTTTTTCTCCTTCAGGCGTCCCTCCTCCCCTCTCACCTCTCTGAGAGTTTAGTTGTGTAATGTGTGGTGTGCGAAGCGACAGGGGATGCTTTATTAATGTGTGGGGAGGCCTTGGCAGTACCCCTGCCTCCCCACAATAATATGAGATGAATAAATCTGAGACACGCCACGGGCTCTCCAGCACCTACAGACACAAACACACCCACATGCACACACACAGAACTTAAGTCGCGAACCTGGTCAATTCCTGGGGAAGAAAACAGCATCATAAAACTCTTATCACTTTAGAGCCCTCTGCTCTTCAGCACATACCACTATCCCTCTGTCTCTGGCTTTCCTTCCTCCCTCTCTCTCTCTCTCTCTCTCTTCCCCGATATGTCCTTGAGGTGGCAGAGGGGTGGTGTCAGCAGGTGGAGGGGGGGGGGTGAAGAAGCGCATAGCTTCAATGCTTGTTGGGACTCACTCAGCTGGGCAGTATACAGGGCTGCAGCTCATCCCAAGGCTCTGTATAAATTCAATGCCAGTGATAATTTACAGCTCACACCCATCCTCAATATGACGCACCGAGCAGAGCGTCAACCGTGTCTTGTTGCCATCTCACCAAAGTGAGGCTAATTTATTACAGTGTAAAATCCACAGAGCTGAGAAAAGGGGGGGCAGAGAAATAGGGAGGCCTTGGATTCAGACTTGTTGTATAGTGTGCTATGAAGCTGTAGCTTGTTGCTTAAAAAAAATGTGTATATGAAACAGGGCCGCAGTATATGCTGGAGCGCATTATCCCTCCCTGTAGTGTGTCAAAGTGTTTAGATATTCCATATTTCATCTGCTTTAATATAAAACCAAAGATGCTATTTAGTGTCCAGTAAGATAAGGATAGTCATATAGTTTAGTTCCTTTTATGTCCGAAAGTTTGTGCAACAATAATATTAAAAAGCTAGCTAACTCTGTCACTATCTCCTTGAATCAAATTTACTCTTAAAAAGGGTAAATGTATTTAAATATATGCCATGTCTTCCAGAAGGTCTTGACAGGGCTTCCTTTGTACCCGCTGAAGAAGAATGATGAAGAAGATCTCAGTTAATTACATCATGTCACAACTTATGAGACTGAACCCAAAGTTCCTGAGCCTGCTGTCACAGAAAGAGCTGACCAGCACAATCAGGGCTGACCTTCAGAATCCATTAGATTTATGTTGTTTTTCACTGGCACTTTTCTTCTCGCTGGTAATTTCCATATTTATCAGAGCTGATCATAGTTTGACATCCTTTAATTTTTTATTTCCTCCTGGCGAGCTGCGAGAGAATGAGCGGTAATGTGCAGCACAGTGCGGCGCGTGACTTTGGCAGGTGAGAAATATGCTGAGGGAGCACTTTGATTTGGAAGTGTGGGCATAAATTTTGCCTCTGCTGCTTTCACTCACTCATTGTCACCCCCCCCCCACTCCCCACTCAGCATCTCCACCTTCTTACTGTAGCATACACCTCCATTCTCTTTCTCACCTAATTCCTATATTTTTTAATCGTGTTCTGGGCTGTTGTGACAGGCCAGTGGAGCCAGTGAAGTTAAAGTTAAAGAGATTCATAATTGAGAAACATAGCCTCTCAGGCGTAGGTACTCTTCCTGCATAAGCATAGCCGGATGAAGAATTTTGCCTAACGTATGTAAACTGTAAATTGAGTGCTGTATTTTGGTAAATTACAAAATCACAGCACCAACTTCACATAAATCACGACAATGAGGTAGGGAAAAATTAAATTGTGATGATCCCTGGGTTTTTTTACTGTGTGTGTGAGCTTTTTGGATATTGAAGACGTTCTCTGTTTGGTTCTTAGTTTATTGTCGTTTTTTGATTTTCATACCTTTGGTCCTCAGTCCCAGTTTTTTTTAGAGTTTGTTTTGTTCCCTCTGTGTTTCCTGTCTTTTCCTCCTGTGTCAGCTTCTTTATGTTAAGCTCATTCGTGTGTCTGTTTTTCCCTGTTTTAGTTATGCTTCTCATTTCCCGTTTTATTTTGATAATTAGTCTTTAGTGTCTTATGTTTAGTTTTATATTCTATTGCATTGTCTTTGATTATGTTACCCAGCTGTGTCCACTTCCTCTAATGGCCCTCTTGTGTATGTATGGTGCTGTCTTTCCCTCTGTCTGTCAGGTTTGTTGATTCCAGTTTGTGGACTTTATATCAACTTTATATCAACCTTAATGAAGGTGCAACTTCTGTTACTCCTGCCTCTCCGTCCAGTCTGCACTTGGGTCCTTAACCTGTAAATTCATGACACAAGTGCAATTATATAATAAGCAAATACAAGTATCATCATGCCAAATTGAATACAGTAATGTTAGTACAGTAGAAAAAAATAGAAAAAATGTAATAAAGTAAAAAGGCATTATGTAAAAAGCAAATATAAAAAAGGCCAATACAGAGCTAGTTGTAAGAAGTTTATGTAATAACATAAATTTATTATTAAAAATAATAACATCAGTCAGACATAGACTGCCTCCCATTTATGTAAAATAATTGTCTTCTTCTTCTTCTTCCGGCTGGTCCCTTCAGGGATTGCTACAGTGGATCCCTCCTCTGCACGTGTCCCAGCCATCTCAGCTTTGCCTCTCTAACTTTGTCTCCACACCGCTCAGCCTGAGCTGTCCCTCTGATATACTCATTTTTAATAACTGCGCACTGGAAACATCTCACAAGACCTGTCGCTTTAGAGACGCTTGTCTAGCCATGACAATTTAGGCTGCATCAGATACTCTCACATCCCGACACTTGCGCATGTTTCTTGTTTCAAGCACATCAACTTGAAAAACTGGCTGTTTATTTGCTGCTTGTCTTTAACCTATCCTTTAACAATAATGAGATAATTAACAGTATTCAGTGGTCTCTAATTTTAATATTAACGTCATACTTCTATATTTATTTTGGTTTGAGAGCAGCAGAGTGCAGAGTGGCAGAGGCTCTTGACCAGACTTTTTTTTTTTTAATTACAGACTAAAAGATCCTTTTTTTGCCGCATGAGTGCACAACAAGGGACACAGGAGATAAATATATATGTGTATATAGGGGCACAATTTTTGGCCATGACCTTGAATTCATGTTTTTCTTCACTATAAGGAGCACTCACTAGTTATGATATGTTTACTCAGTTCACTTTCAGTTTTTACAAATATTTGCACTAATCAATCCTTAAATTAATTTATAATTTCAAAAAATTTTTATCACTGGCTAGTTCCATCTTGTGAAATGTGTGTATTATTTGATGATTTTTATTTATTTTAGATCAGTTTTGTAATATTCAACTATTAGTTTTGAAAATACATTTTGGCTTCTGATGCAAATGAAATGAGGCTGTTGTAATTTAGTACTCTTGAGGAAAGGCATTCATTGTTGAAGGAAGGTTCTCTGTGTGTACTACCATTTCTGAGAACTGTCAGCAAAAACCAACACAAAGATTTTCCAGAAAGATGAGTGCGATCATTTGTGACGCCTTAAGAAAGCTCCCTTTCTCTCTCTTTCCCTTTTACTTCTGTCTTTTGTGCAGTTTTTCCAGTCCCGTGCTACAGCCACCTGGCTGCTGATCTCTACTGACACCTTGAGGTCAGGAGACGCTTCTGCATGACTATGCTCGAGACTCAAACATAACTTGACCCTAACCTTTATGTTACCTTTATGTGACCCACCTCAGCCCAATTTTCTTTTATGAATAGCATAGCAGTGGTACTTGTATCCTCCAGGTTCCCCGTGGGTGTCAGTGTGCCTATGGAATAGTGGGACTTAATTTTGTGCTACAGTGCTTGGCTGCGCACAGTCAGATACAGAGGAATGCAGAGATACAGACACATAAACACAACAGCTACTTGGGGAGCATTTGTGAGAGCCCTGAGGAGACATAGTCACACACACACACACACACATACACACAGATACTCACAGAACGATGTGGGATAAACAGTACATCCATTGTAAGCTCCAGGAGCCTGCTGGAAGAGATTGTTTTGATGAAGCAGCAAGGGCACACTAGCACTGAGACTAAATGTAGCATGGCCATGATGGTTGAATTCCCCGACAGTTGGGACCTTGGCAGCTGCCTCCAGTTTGGCTCACAACTTTCTGGGTTCTTGGTTTTACTGTAGGGAAAATGGCCGTGTGTATGTCTGCCTGTTTGTTTGTTTTTTCTTTTCTGTTTGCAGCTTTGCACTGTACAGTGAGTGTGTGTATCTGAGTGTGTGTGTGTGTGTGTGTGTGTGTGTGTGTGTGTGTGTGTGTGTGTGTGGTGACCATGGTCTTGTATATGGAGCCTACGTGGTGGCCTGGGGTTGAGGCCAAAGTAGAATTTGTAAGTGATGGAATTTCACAGCCACCGAGCACCCAGTGGCCGGCAAAACCGCAAGCACTCACATTTACAACAAACGCCCTGCCCCGCTCCACGGAGACTCCTGAATGGCAAAGCCATTTGTCTCTGTGAAGGGCAGAGGGAGGAAAAAGCAAAATAAAATCAGAGGCAGAGTACTTAAATGGAACAATGCTTTTTTTGTTTACGACTCCAAACTACTCCGACAGACACACATGTACTCCCACACGCAGAGAGGCACACACTCATTGCTCTGAGGTTAAATTGGAATTAAAGAGAAGGAAAGGTGCATACCCTGTTGCTAATTAGCATTTTCTCTGCTCAGCAGAAGAGGTAGAAGAATCGATAAGATATTAAGTTTGTGCATAGCGAAGAGGCACACAATCACTTTCATCCATTAGCAACAGCAGATTAGAAGAGAAACACTGGCCAAGAAAACAGCAAAACTTTAGCCTTTGCGGCTTGAATGAATAGATCCTGCTTTTTTAATGTCATTTAACCTTTCTGTTGTTTAGTTTTCATTATGAGCAAAAAGATCGTGGCATTCAGTTCAAAAATGCTTGAGATGATGAAAATGTAGTCATTCACATCACTGGTATGCAGAAATATTTCAGCTCTGAATTGTTTTGAGGGAAGAATCTGACACCTTTTTTTTAGGAAACCTCTCAGATTCAACATCGAAAGGTTCATTAATCTTTATGTGCGCAAAAAATACACCAGTAAAGGGAACTGGAAAAACTCAGAAAAGGTCAAACACATCTTTGCAACAACCTCTCCAAAGCCGAGTTAGAGTAGGCGTGGAGTGTCTCGCAACAGAGAATTCCTTAGCAAGACTGAAGTCTTAACTCAAAGAAGACCTCTATCAGGTCACACCTGTTGCAGACAGATCCTGACCCCTATAGATGTATAATTCACTTTATCTGTTGAATATTCTGTGCTGTGTGTTGGTTTGATGTTTGATTCATGTGCATCTGGCTGAAAATAGACTGTGAGGTCAGCATGTGTTTTGACCCAACCTTTCACACTGGACTGGTAATGGGTTACATGTATATCTAAGTTTAATACCAACTCCAAATTGTTATCTCGTGTTCAAGAATAAGTTTCTTGAGTTGCGCTACTAGAATTTTGTGCATTAACAGCACCACCTCTTTCTCTCTGGCACCCTGTCTTTACTTTTCTTTACCCCCCCAACCCCTCTCACTCCCCCTGTTTAGACCACCTGAGTCCAGAAAGGGAGAAGAAGCTGGTCTTTCTCACTGCTCGTGTTCACCCCGGAGAGTCTCCCGCCTCCTTTGTTTGTCAAGGTAAAGTTTTAATGTGAGGTCAATGCCAAGTTTCATTGGATTGATTCAAATGCAGCACCACTCACCTGCGTGTTGTTTGGTAAAGCACAACAGCGTATGTCAAACCTCATAGTATGCATTACATAGTGCTGTAGGTATACATTTTCTTATCAATAAACAAGATATAGCTATCTTTCCATTTCACACTTAATATGGGTATTGTATTCATAATAATAATTCAGTTAAACACTAAAATTACATTTTATTTATCATTACTTTTCTTGAATGGATGACTGATAATTTATATGACTTTTTCAAAAATTAAAACTCTTTGGTGCATGCCTTGAAAATAAAATGAAAGAATGAAAACTATTTATTTTAGAATCTGTGGGTTATCCGAATAATGTAACTACACAAAATGAATGTTTGCAGATTTTATTCCTTTAATCTTTTAAACTTTTTACCGCTGTTAAGCACCCTATTTACCAAATTGTAACAAAACCGAGAAAACAAAATATCAGTAGTACCAAAATGCCTGGTTTCCAGCTCGGATTACATCATACCTCATCATCCTTTTTCAAGCTGGACAACTCATCCAACTTCTTTCCAAACATGCTAAATGTAGTACAACCCCAGGTCCAAAAAAGCTGGGACACTGTGTGAGGTTTAAAAAGCTAAACAAAAGTACAAAGCAAACATGTCAAATATTGATACTGATAAATGCTATTGTTATCTCGTCTTGATGGTTTTGTCTTGATATTGGATTTAAGCTCATCCCTTCTTGCATTTCTCATTTCATAAAGCACTAAATGTTTCCCATGACAGGTCTGGCAGGTCTCTTTACCACAGAAATATGCAGTGGATAGATGCAGAAAACAAAACAAACAAACAAAAAATACTATCACCAAAGCATAAACATTTAACTCAGCCTAATTAACAGACCAACTCATCATACTGATATATACAACAACAGCAGCTCAACATGTGATCAATAATCGCTCATCTCTGAAATGATCTGGAACCAGACATACTGAAAAGGGGGCAGAACTGAACCCTTTCACACTTAAAAATGAAATACAGTGTTTACTGTCACTGTATACTGACCTGAGTATGAGATGCTTGAACCATAACAAAATAGACACAGGAGCCTATATTTCTATATAACAACTCGAACTACAGTCCTGAAATACAGTGGGGTTGCAGTGTCTTTGCTCCTGAGCTCCTAACTCAAAACTAATAAAGCATTGTGAAAAACTGGGAACCTTTGGGAAATTGTCTTTTAGCAGGATTTAATGGCTCTGTTGCTCCTTTCCTTCTGCTCAGAGTGGTCAGGTTAGCTCCTTCTGGGTTCCACATACTTTGTTTATAGGTAGCAGGACTGAGTAGGAGAGGTCTATCTATCTATCTATCTATCTATCTATCTATCTATCTATCTATCTATCTATCTATCTATCTATCTATCTATCTATCTATCTATCTATCTATCTGTCTGTCTGTCTATCTGTCTATCTGTCTGTCTGTCTGTCTGTCTGTCTGTCTGTCTGTCTGTCTGTCTATCTGTCTGTCTGTCTGTCTGTCTCTGTGTCTATGCACATCAGCATGAATCAGATGAGTTGGCTTTTACACTGCCGTGTGCTGTCTGTTTTTCCAGCACCGTCAGCTCCATTCCATTTGTATCGATTTAGGCTTGACGTCTCCTATTCCTCTCTTGATTCTGATGATACCCCTCGCTGTCCTTCCTTCTCCTTTTGTTTCTCAAAACTCAATTAACTGCCAGTCCGCCTTTGGTTTTCTTTTCAAGTCTATTTTCCTCCGTGTGTGTGTGTGTGTGTGTGTGTGTGTGTGTGTGTGTGTGTGTGTGTGTATCGGTGGGTGGATTCATGTGCGTGTGTTTGATAGGTGTGATTGACTTCCTGGTGAGCCAGCACCCTGTTGCTCAGATCCTGAGAGATCATGTGATCTTCAAGATAGTCCCCATGCTAAATCCTGATGGAGTCTACCTGGGCAATTACAGGTACACACTGTTTTAATTCTTAATTTGAAACCATCGTTATATTAAATAGAACTTGCACATTACATGGTTTTGTATCATACTCAGTGGGATTATATCCTCTTAACTCTACCTTTAGAGAGCTTAATGAATTCATATAGCTCACAGCAGTGCATTTGTTAGAAGATAGCATTTGGCTGTAGTGCTGTTCTCCTTGCCAGTCTCTCTGTCCATCCTCTCCTCCACTCTGTCTTTAACACTAATGCTACAGCTCTGTGGGCATCCTTCTCTCTTCTATTTTCCTCTCTTCTCATTCCCTTCTTCATAATTGCCTTTTACTTAATAGGCTCAGCCTCCAGAATACTAATACTCACTGAGATAAGCATCGGCAACACACTCCCACCGTGTTTGTGAATGCCATCTAGTGGTGGTGTCTTGCCACTGCCCCAAAATACATGTGCAGGGATTCTTGGTTGCTTCCCACAGTGACAATCTCAGTAATACCATTCACCGCGCCTGGTGATGGTTCTGGCTATTTTCATTTGCTTGCTTTTTGCACTGAGTGGTGATAACCAGCATATTGACAGGAGGTGAATAGTTATAGTCCTCATTCATGGACACACAGAACACACACACTCACACACAGAAAGCACACAGTCATCTCAGCAGGACACAGTGGAGAGCAGACTGAAATGGATACATGCAGAGCAAATAATCAATTGCAGTTAACCTGGGATGAGTATTCTGTTCATGGCTGGCTAAACTGCTCAGCTGCCCTGCAGTATCAGTAACTCCTGTGTCATTATCACCAGCTTTAGTAAATGTCAAAGAGCCACATGTCACAAAGCATGGCAGATCAGGGTGCATCTTTACATGTAAACATCCCATTATGGCAATTTGAGACTGCTGGTAACACTATAAGGTTGGGCGACACAGCAGCCTAATGTTTGGGGCACATGCCACATCATCCATGGTTCGGCTCCTGGTCAGCTGGACTTTGATTACATGTTTCCTTCTCTTCCCACATTCTCTGTCTGCCTCTAATGCTTCTATCAAAGACTTCAAAGTCCCTGTTTCTTACCAATTGTTCATTGTGTGTAGCTGCTAAGAAGGATTTTTTTTCTATTGTAAAACACTTGCCGAGCTGAATTTTGTAAGAATTTGTGACCTACATTTTTCTGTCCTAAATCAATCTCAGTTTACAATGTAGGGCGCCATATTTAGCAGCTGTCGTTTTTAGTGGAGATTTGAAGTTTGAGTGCGCAGTTAATGCTAGCATAGTCACAGTCAATATGAAAGATGGAAGTAGCCACCATGACGCCACCCACCGGTTAGAAAACGCCTGTTATGAGGCCTTGAGCTGAGCATTGGTGTTTTGCAACCAGACTGTGAAACCAAAGATGCCACAAGCTGGTTGGCTACCAAATTGTGCTTGACAAGTTGTTAGTCACTGAGCATACGCTGCATAATCCTCCTTTCTAACTTTAATAGTTTTATTCAGTATGGCATGAAACTAGCGACTAAATCTGCAAAATCATCAGGAAAGTGTTTACTGAGGTCACAGAGACTCTAGTCTAGGGCTGATTTCCCATAGACTTCAGTACAACTGAAGTCTTTTTGCAACCAGTGAGGTCTCCTCCTGCCAGCCATTAAGAAGAATGCAGCTTTAAGGCACTTCTGCACTGGCTTCACTTTTTAGACCCTGAACCTCCATTCATCTTTTATTCTGTTTTTGTATGTTTAGAACCTTTTACAAAGAAACAAAAAAAATTTGTGTCAATCATGTAAGGTGCTGCACAGAATTTGTTTACCACTGATTAGGAGGGGAAAATAATGATGTTTCTAAATCTGATATCCCGAACATTTGAAATCACTCACTCATGAGAATAAGAACGTGATTTCAGATGCAGGGATGCTTACAAGTCATTTTTGTAATATGACAGTCTTGGTGTGTGGTACCAACACCATCTGTTGCTTAGTGAATAACTGTGCAAGTATTGATAGTAAGTGTTTGCATGCACAGGATACATAAAAAAAATAGAAGAAGTCACTCTTAAAATTAAGCTTTGAACTCCACAAGGTGCCTTTAAACATTTGATTTTTCTATTATCTCTCTCTGTCTGTGTGTGTGCGTGCGCGTGTGTGTTCAGGTGCTCTCTGATGGGCTTCGACCTGAATCGACACTGGCAGGATCCCTCTCCGTGGGCCCACCCCACACTGCACGCTGTGAAACAACTCATAGTGCAGATGAACCAAGACCCCGTGAGCATGTTCATACACACACACACACACACACACACACACACACACACACACACACACACACACACAGAAATGCACAGTCCTCTGTTATGTGCTCAACATTTCTTCTCCTCAGTAGTGTCTACTGGTCCCAAGAACAGTTTTCTTTCTCCCTGCTTGGTTCAGCATGTTTCTCCAATCTGTGTTTAGGGTGTTTGCGCTGGGGAGCATGGATGGGCTAGTCAGCACCTCTAGAATGTCAGCTAGGCTCTCCTGGCCATTCAAAACATATTACTGAAGCAAGACTGTGTGCTTTCAGTCTGTAAATGTACTGTAACTTTTTCCTTCTCTAGTTTGAGACTTTCAGTCAGAGGAGCGCTACACAGGCAGGCTAGGGATTTTTCATCTTTGTTCCTGATGTTAATTATAAGCAGAGCGGCAGGTTGGTGGGATTACTGAAGGTCAGTGTGTGTCCTGGGAATACTCTGCCCTTTTGTACACTCCTCTAATCCTGATAAGAGAGGGAGCAGGCTGGGGCGGGATGCAGGGCAGGCCAGAGATGGGGTGAGGCGTGGGGCTGGCATCGGGCAGATTAACCTTTTCCCTTGACGCTGACACACTGATCGATAGGCTCTGTCATGGCAGGGTGATCCACTCATGCCTGTCATTCACACACACTTACACACATACTCAGCCTGAGCAAACAGACAAATAAAGTACACATATAAACACAGCTACAAAACTGCAGTAATACCTAGACAAATGGATGACTAAATACAATGCGCTTTCATCCTGCAACATCAGTTTTTATTCTCTGTTAGATGCATTAAAAAATTTTTAATTATCACACTATTATAAATAGCAGGAGTTTCCAAACTTGGGGTATCTTTTAACCTATGTTATTTATTTATTTATTTTTACTTTAAATGGTATCTAGCTTTTGTAAGGCCAGAGATCATTTACACTGTCTTTTTCAGCGTATTTATACATATTCATTCTCAAGTAGATACAATTAATGGAAGATCTTTTTAGAATTAAATATGCTAATTGTGAAACCCCACAGTGAATTTGACTTCTCTGGCTGGGTAAATGCAGTCAGCACAGCATTAGACCATATGTTTCCTAAGTCCACTCCTGCGGGTCAGAAGACTTCAATTCCTTCTCCTTCTCCTTGATAACCATCCCACCAGCACTTGTCGTGCTGTAGGCCCCTTCTCCCTGACGATTGCCTTCAGTCTTGCAGAGTTAATTTGGAAGCTTGGGCAACCTCTCCTCTTCTGTCTCTCTTTCGCCACAGCCAGTTAATCCCATCAGACACACTACTCATGTCTGGGGCTCCCAGATGCCAGTTTCGATGCCAACTCTGCAGCCAGGAGGCCCTGTGCTGCTGCCCTCCATTCATGCTCATCTCACTCAGCGGGCATGGAGTCTAATGAGGCTACCATGGTTGGAGGGCTCTGCTGGAGGACTCCATTAACAGGAGATCAGCAGCAGCCACAGCAGAACAGTTGGACTAAGCTAGCATGCTGTATGTGGTCCATTTACTAGCTGTGTAGTTATTTGTTTAAAATATACAAGCTAGAATGAGTAGCATTTTTTTGTTTGTTTGTTTGTTTGTTTGTTTTTCTCAATGTACTCTAAAACTGTAACTTAAAAAGTTTGCTAAGTAAGTGGTTGATAGGCTGAGGACCTGGGATTCTGGAGCATTCACACCACCACATAATTAAGCGTTGATAACACTTAAATCATAGGCGCTATTAAGGAAACAGTTGAGAAACTTGAATTAATCAGTAACTGTTTGAGCCACTGCTAAAAGAGCAATCACTAAAATATAACTGATTGCCCCTTTTAACATTACACAATCTTTGCTTGTTCTAAAGTCTAAATTAAACACAAATATGCTAACACATGCATTAGCCTATTCTGTAGAGTTTTCATCATCATGTAGCTTTCAAGTATGAGTCCTGGCTCCCTGTCTATATTAGACACTGCAGCACAGTTCCCCAAAATTCAACATGTCAGTCATACAGGTGGGTGGCAGCTGTCAGGGAGTCCAAAGTCACAGCTGGCAGACTAAACACAGCTTTAACAGCAACCCCAGTTTGCCATTTTAATGTTGTTGCTTCATGTTACCTGTCTAAAAGGGTGTTAAAAATGCAGGTTTTCATAATGGTGCCTTCACAGGGCAATTACAGTAATGTTAATAGTGTCTGCCGGCTACAGATGACCTTTTAAATGGTAACGAGTTTTCCAACTCATAAGAACAAACTCCAACATCAGAATTCAAAGAACATTAAAAAAAAAAATTAGCTTACAGTTTCACAGAATTGCAGGTTCAGCGTTTAACATGACGTGAGAACATACAGCCATGTCAAAAAGAAATTTTTCACAGGAGTCTCTGCAGTCCTGTGCAAAAATAAGTACACTCTTCCTGCTTCCATAGAAATTAAGAGGGTAAGTAGCAACCAAGGTTTTAGCAGGATGCTGGTCTGGCGCAGTCAGTGTGTTAACACAATGTTGCAATCTTCCAAGAAGGGGATGTCCCAGCAAATTCACCTCAAGGCCTCAGAGAGAGAAAAAAAGAGCTACAGCTTAGATTTTAACAGCCTCACTCAGGATGTTAAATGTAAAAGTTCATGACGGTACAATTAGAAAAGACAGAATAAATATGGTTTGTCTGGGAGGGTTGCCAAAATAAAGCATCAACTCTTTGAAAAGAGTATGGCAACATGGCTTAGGTCTGCAAAGTTGCATGTGAACAAACCACAAGACCTCTCAAACTATGTCCTTTGGACAGATGAGACCAAAGTGGAGATGTATGTCCATCATGCACAGCACCACCTCATACCACATCAAGCTCAGTGGTGGAGGAGAACCACAGGACCCGGATCGAGTCGACCATGAACTCGTTTGTATACCAAAGTGTTCTGCAGTCAAATGTGAGGCTATCTATCATGCAGGGTTGGACGTGTGATGTCATGCAATAAGAATACGTTCCCAGGCACAGCAGCAAATCTGCAGCAGAATGGCTGAAAAAGAAAATCAAGGTGCGATGGCCCAGTCAAAGTCCAGACTTCAACCTGACTGAAATGCTGTGGGGCAACATTAAGAGAGCTGTGCATAAGCAAATGCCAGCACACCTCAGTGAACTGAAGCAATGTTGTAAAGAAGAGTGGGCCAAGTTATTGCTGATAAAGATGGCTCTACAAGCTGTTGAATCATGGGGTGTACTTAGATTTTCACAACACTGCGGAGACTCCTGTGAAAACTCTCTTTTTTCATATAACCACAAATACAATATGAGGAAGTCATAATGTTTCAATACTCTTGGGAAAAAAAGGAATTATGACCTGAAAATAAACAGTCAACTCTGATTGTAAAAAAAAAAATCTGTCAAAACATTTTTTTAAATCCACAGTACAACTTGACTAATTCAGTTGAAATTACAGCAGATACAATGAAGTCATATTGTTTTTTTGTTTTTTTTATTTGTTTGTTTTTTTAAGTGTCTGTGCATCACCATTTAAATAACATGCTGCATCCCAGCTCATGTTCTGTCTAATTTAGGTGATGGGGTATTACAACTCTAACCTCACTCAGGTAATTTGCTGACCTCTTCAAATCCTGTATTCACGCATCCAGTATGTGTTTCGTTCTGGATGTCAGAATCATAAACCCTGTTTATCTTGGTGGCATTAAGTCACTACATGGGCTTGGTTTAGTATCAGTCATGTTCAATTTCAAAATACTGGAGATATATTTGATTGATAATTTAATTAAAGTTAGAGCACAAAGATGCTGTTGTCTGAGTTTACACTTTTAAATCAGTATCATGACACGAAGCATCGATCCAATCAGAGAGGTAATGATTATCCGGTAAGCGTCATGATGGAAGATGGAAATGGGGTGTAACAAGTTGACAGTTCTGTCTCATCTCAGGCTCAAGTTGCTGTGGGCCATTATGAAGATAAATCTGACCCCGAGGCTATGTCAGTCACCTTGACTTCTTTACTTCTTTAAACACCCACATTTCTATGCATAAGGCATCATAATTCAAAGTCACATTGCCCTCTTTTCCACAAAGGATCCTACCAGTATTCAGCTTGAAACTACATCTACCGTTCTTGTGACAGATACCTTAGTCACTCCAAAGTGATTCCCCATCATTGTGAATTCAGCAACTCTCTCTTTCTGTTGGTAAAATAGCTTCCTTGTTCTGTTCAGGCAATGACTTCAATAACTGGCAGCAGGTTCCCAGGCAAGTGCCATTTAAAATCAAAGCTTGTAGCAGAAGCAATCTACACTGCATTACCACTCATTGCTGAAAACTTTTATTTGACAAATATTTATATAGAAATTCAGCACTCCTCAGAGTATTTGTGCACACCAGTGTTTATGCAAACTCTGACCTAAACAAGAAGTGATAAAAATCTGTGACTTAAGTCCCATTATTCAGCTCACATTTTTTACTGATAATTAAAAAATATATGTATAAATAAATGCAGAGAATTCACACAGCAACAGTTTGGCATTAAGGCAATAAATTCAGCACAGCCAAAGAAATAGTGGCTGCATAAAGTTGATGGTCAAATATTCCCACTGCAGAGGAAGTTAAATCAACGTCTACAGGTGGATGCAGATATAAAATGCACTGAATGTTTCATATAAAAATCTATTCACCAGGCTTAAACAAATACACCGTTTACCCCATTTTGCATTTCCCAAATATTAAAAAAAAAAATGTTATCAGTAAATGTTAGCTGTGTGACCTTCAGGAAACCATTGTTATAACTGGCACTATTGTCATAATCCTACAGTCACACTAGGGAAAACAGTGGTTGGAGACTGCAGCACAAACAAAATTACTGAAAGCAGTGAACTTTGGATCTTGTTGCCTTTGAAATGGCTGCTTCGAAGACCAGTCACAGTCAGAGTGACTTCAGTGCATCAAGATGGCATTAAAATGGTGAAAAGATGGAGTCAGTCTGCTATGAGTCTGCTATCACTTTGCAACTGAATGGGGTCAAACTGGCACGCAATCAAGCTTTCTGCAATCTGTTTGTGATAACACAGTAATTAACTGTGATAAATTGGCAAAAATTGCAAATCTGTCACCCTCCATTGTAAATCTGTTGCCATCCACAGTCACAGAAATTCACATTAAACAGAAATTCATTCAGAGTCCAGCCAGAACCTGATAGATTAGAAACACATTCAGAAATTCCTTTGCAAATAGTGACGTAGTTGCTGCAGGATGACAGTTCACCTGCAAAATGACATACAGTAGTAGTTACTTTGCAGCCTCAGTTTTATGTAGGAATATAACCAGAATACAACCAGTTGAGCCATGTCCCCTATTACAAAGAGCCATGTAGAGACATGCAAAAAAATTCAAAGCGATCACTGAGCAACCACTGATTTTTCCTTGTCCTAAGGAGGTTGCTGTACAGTTTTTACTCTAGTGTGACTGAGACATTATTAGTTATTAGTTAAACTCATTTATTAGTTTGAAGTCACACATTGTAACTTTAAAATGCGCCCATAAGCTATATTTGAGACTTAAAGTAATTTTCCAGTGCTGTTTGTTTCCTTCATGCTAGTCAGCACGATTGACTTAACTAGATAAAACTTAATTTTTTGTGACAAGCCGGTTGCTGATATTAGAGGCTGGTGTTGCACACTGTTGGTGCATTGTGGAAGAGGAAGACAGTCACTGAGGCAAGGCACTTGGGAGGGTAAAAACAACACCATTTCAATTTTTTATGAAAAGTCAGTTCTGAGTGTTTAACACAGAAATCAGTCCACTGGCTGTTATTGTCAACAAATCTGGGGAAAGTCTCATTTTTTAGGTTATGTTACAGTCTATTCACATTCTATTTGACACATCATTTTCAATTAATTTGTTGACAATTAGAAAGATGATTAATCAGAAACCAATCTGTCTATCCATTCTGGAGCAGTGTAATATGATAGTTTAGCTTTCTGCCCGAAGGTTCTCAAAGGCTTTGCTCATTTTTTTTAGATCAGTATTGATTTAAAAGACTGCCTGAGATTTTAAATGTCACCACTGATTACACTGAGAATCAGACACCTGCATTTCATTGGTGTATTTTTACATGATTGAATCAAAATAACTCACGCCAGATTCCTGATGTAAAATCAAAGGCGTGAGGTGTTGCAATCTGACTATACACGACTGGTTGTTACTCGGGTAAAACACCTCGCATCAGTAAATCTAAGCCAGCAATAAATGTCTCTCATAATCACTCAAAAAAAGTGCAGTTCATCCTTCACTGTCGTCACTGCTGTGCTCATGTTTATGCTGCTTTGATGATTTCAAATGATGGAATCTCACACAGTGCAGTATAGACAGTATGGATCTTTTGTGTGCTCGCAGTGTCTTTAGGAAGTGCCCTTTATAATAGCATAAAGAATATTGTTACCAATTAAGCAGTCAAAGAGTCCCACGTGTTTTATGGGGTGGTGCAGTTAATATTTATCAGGTTGCAGGAAAGAGGTTCCTACTAAGGGGTGGGGTGGGGTGGAGTGGGGTGGGGGAGTACTCACTTGCAGACACAGACAGCTGCAGAAACCACAGATTAGTAGTCATTCCTATTTTAATCCATTTTTTCTTTTTAAAACCCACTTGGATTCTGCCTGAAGCGACGCATGCATAGGTGGAGGACTATAGTGTAGTGGTGCGCACGGGGCCTTGTGTTCACGCTTTGAGGATAAAATTTACATCACTCATACTCAAGCAGATCCATGCATACTCGTGGATGCAGAAATTATAGATCCGCATTAAGATGCTCGTGTTGCATTCTTGTAATAGTGTAAGGATTCATTCCTATTGAAGCCACAGGAGCAGGTGATGAGCTGGTGATAAATCACTGCTTCCAGTTATAATTGTTCAT
>JAMQGT020009922.1:0-19213 GCA_024447675.2 Pterophyllum scalare
CATTGTCCAACCCCTGTAAGTGCATGTGATGATGCACATGAACAATAGTTGGTCAACGACCACCTTCAGGGGACACCCCCACTAGGGTTTAAATACCTGGGACTCTCCACCCTTTGGTTTTAGAACGAACACCTCTTGGCTGATCACATCCCACCTGAATTCCTCAAATCCTGTAGCTCTAGTGGTTTTTACTACAAAACAAGCACATTTATCAAAACTATTATTATTATTTTTTTACATAGTAGCTAAAGGACAACAACATATTTATCCCCCCCCGTTTTAATTCTCTGCAAACCTGCAGAGTCAGTTTTGTGTTCTCTTTAATGGGACCAGCATGAACTTCAGGGAAGTCTGAGGTGTTTGCCCAACAGTTTACAGTTTATGAGTAAACCAGCTGCCTTTGTTAGGCTGGCTCAGTCTGAGACCTTTATCCAAGGTTGCTGGTTATCACAGGTTTTTGTGAGAGTTTAACCTTTGGCCTTTGCTTGAAACGATATTATCAGAATTGCATTCATGTGAGGCACACATGCGAAAAATCAACATGAGTTTGAACGTGTAGTGCTCAGTACTCATTATTTAGCAGTTCCTCTAAAAGCTACTTAAAGTTTTACTCTGTCCTTCACCACACACATCAACAATCTCCAGACAAAAGTCAAAGCCAGATTAGGTTTCCTCTTCCACAATAAAGCCTCCTTCACTCATGCTGCCGGGCACGCTCTTGTCAAGATGACAATACTCCCAATTCTGGACTATGGCGACATCATCTACAAAATGGCAACAAGCACTGCTCTCAGAAAACTGGACACTCTTCATCACTCAGCCATCCGCTTTGCCACCAATGCACCTTTCCACACTCATCACTGTGACCTCTATAAACTGGTGGGCGGGCCCTCCCTTCATACCCGGCGGCACCATCACTGGTTTCACTTCATCTATAAGACAAACTGATTGCCTTTGGTATGTTTGTGTGTTTATATGTCTATATTTATGTGCATTTATGTGCAGCGGACCTGATTCGACTGGGGCCTCTTGGCCAGGTCATGTTTGTAAATGAGAACTAGTTCTCAAACATTTTACCTGCTAAAATAAAGGTTTAAAAAAAAAATCTAAATGTAACAAATAAATGAGCAGTTTTAGTAGCCAGCAGCAAGTCAGCTGGTGGAGCAGTGGTGCTCTAAATGTCAGCGCCAACTCTAAGAAGCTGACACTTTAAATTCGTCACTGTAGATTACAGCTGCGTTTAGTCCTCCTAGCTACTGCGTACATAAGATAGCTGTTATACTCTGAGTCTTGTGATAGTTTGGCAAACTGTCCTGGCTGCACCCCAACTATGGCCCTATGACAGCTGGGTTCCAGCACCCGCGGCGACTGTTGGATGAGTGGAGGAAAACAGATGGATGTGTTTTTAATTCAGTTTTGTCTGTCCATCTGTTGGCCTGTATTGGTGTATGTCACGCGCTGGCCTATATTGTGAGGAATGATCATCTGAGCTCATAGTTTTTTTTTTCCAAATTCCTGCCAATTTAACACCACTGAGTTCTCAAATGTGTATTAATCTTTATAATGGCAGGTTTATGCACCACAACCCCACTGTCACATTCATCTCTCTGCGCCTGTGTCCACGAGTGTCCTTGATTTGATTTATTTTTCCCAACATGCACGCAATAACTGCTGTTTGAATTCTAACATGAACAGATTTGAACTGTGGCCTAATTATGGCACCAGATGAAAAGCAAAGAGCTCCTGAATGTGTGCATCAAACTGTGAGGCTCAGGTCTGTGACGGCGCAGACATCTTTGGGTTGAAGTTGATTATTAAGTGTTTTCTGTTTGTTTTCTCTGCAGTATGCATAATAAAGAAGAATCGCACAGTAGAAATAACAACCCAAGAGACAAAACTATTTATTCTTAGTCTAAATGTAACAGATTTTTAAATCAAGCAATTCCTCTAAAAACTACTTAAAGCAGAAGTTGTGGTCCTCTAAACTAAATATAAAAAGATGATGGATGGATGGATGGAGTTACCTAACAACTGAATCACTTTGTACTCCAAGCAGCAAGTTGTGTTCACTGCTTTGGTGCTTCTAATCTGAGGAGTCGCACACTGACATTGTATAGTGGTTTGTGTTGCATTTTCTCCTGCACACCAACGTGTGATTTATCAAGAAACAGTCTTTTCAAGAGGAAATGTAAAGAACAGGGTAGTGCTATATTAAGAATAACAAAAGACACAGGACAAAACTGGTGCTTAAACATTTTAACATGATTGTGGTAGAAAAGTCTGTGCTGAGTCACAGAGAGGAAGAAAAAACAGCCGGAGCCAAAGCAAATAAAAACTAACAGGGATTTTCCTGATTCCTGACAAGGTGGTCCTTTACAAGTTTGACCCAGGTCCTCTCTTATTGGGAGATGTCGAGTAACAGTGACTCTAATTAATAATAATAATAATAATAATAATAATAAAGTAATTTGGTTTAATGAAATATTTCTGTCAAAATGAGGAGATCAGAATTAGAATTGCTCTGAACGTTAAATGTAGGAGTCCTCAAAATCTTTTAAAAAGAAAACATTGCTCAGTCTCAAACTTACAAGACATCAAACAGAAGAGTATTTTTCCCACCACTGAATGTATCTGTTCAGGCGGAGTTACTGCATGCTTTACTCTGATTCAGTCTGTTTATGGTGTCAAATCGCAGAGGAGAGGATGTTAAATAAGAGCGCCTGCATGGACATCAGTAGATGAAGAATGCGTCCTGTTTGATAGTTCAGGTAAGTAGCACAGAAATGTTGGATAAACACACTGAGGTGACCTTATTATGTCCCAGTAACTGATACTTAATAAGTACTGAAGAACAGGTGACCGCCCCTATAAATACTGCAGAAAATTTTATCAACACTGTTAAGCCACATTGTGAACATCTCAAGAGCTTGGAAAAAAGAAAAGGCAACTGGACTTAGTTCATTTTTGAAGATGTTTCACCTCTTATCCAAGAGGCTTCTTTAATTCTAAAACCAAAAACTGGAGAGTTCAATTCAATTCAATTTTATTTATATAGCGCCAAATCACAACAAACAGTCGCCTCAAGGCACTTTGTATTGTGAGGTAAAGTCAACAGTCAAAACGACCCCCTATGAGCAGTTGGCAACAGTGGGAAGGAAAAACTCCCTTTTAACAGGAAGAAACCTCCAGCAGAGCCAGGCTCAGGGAGGGGCAGTCATTTGCCTTGACCGGCTGGGGCTGAGGGGAGGGACAGGAAGTTCCAGGAATTTAAATCCTAGTGGGGGTTGTCCCGTTTGGAGGTGTTTGTTGGCCCACTGTTAATCATGTGCGTCATCACGCGAGCCAAGGTGTGGTTTCACTTGTTTCACTTCCGCTCTATCACATGACCTATTGAGGTCACCTGAAGTACAGTGTGAGCAGGGGCTAAGGGAGGGCTCTCAACACTGCGTGGTAGGTGAAAAGAGGTGTTGTCTTCTCGGTCCAAAATGTGAACATTGACATCCTTGAAAGAGTGACCTTCATGCTTTAGGTGGAGGTGTACAGCTGAGTCCTGTCGAGGTGGCTCGTTGCGTTTGTGGAGTGGCTGTTTGCTTTCTCCGATGCAGAGGGCCGAGCACTCCTCACTGCACTGCACAGCACACACTATGTTGCTTAGCTTATGTTTGGGAGTTTTGTCCTTGGGATGAACCAGTTTATGTCTTAGAGCGCGGCTGGGTCTGGAGTACACTGGGACATCACTGTTGGAGAAAATTCTCCAGTTCACATTATGACCAGATAAGTGTCTGCAAGTATGAGCATGTAATGACTTCAAGTACAGCAGCTCTATTTGTCTTGTGCCTATAGTGTCTCTTTTACCTGTGACACATAATCTAAAATGTTCTAATGTGATTAATTATAGTTCTAAATCATAAAATTCAACTATATTAAGTTGATCTAACCTTACAATATGGTGCAATCCTCGACTTTAAATCAACTAAATTAATTGCATTATTGGAAACTGTTTTCTTCTGCTTATTCTTTGAACAGCATTGCAGCCATGACTGTCTCTTATTCCCTGTAGTGTCCCAAATACGCCATTGCTGTGAAACACGTCTCATTTCAAGCGTGTTTGGACTGTGATTTTTTTTTTAATGATTTGCTTATTTTTTTAATAATATATTTCCAAAAGTCACAATTACAGACCAAGGTGATAGCGTATGATCAGCAATATTATGTTTTAAACTCTGGCATATTATCTGGCGTTTTAGTCAAGTAAATATTCTGCATGCTGCAGATGTCACGAGAGCTGCAAGTAGTCTGATGGCCACTAGAGCCTTCCATAATCTTATCAGGTACACAGAGTGAAGGATCAACTGTTGTACACAAGCAACTTTCCTCTCAGTCTTTTTGCTTCTTTTTGAATGATTAATTGTGTTATGATTACTATAAATTCACTGAATCTCATTTTGCTTTTTGGGGGGTGGGTCCCTCTAATTGGGTTGTCTAATTTTATCTTTGTCCAGAATTGATTGCTGTTTGTTGTATTTTGTGTTTGCACAACAGTGACAACATGTCACCAAGTTCACCCAGATGTCATCCAGATGTCCTGCAGCCTATTTCAAGTGATTACAGTCTACACACAGGAGAACATCCAAAAACCACATTGCTGGAAATTCCAAGGAATTAGCTAAAAACAGAAGACACAATCTGCCATTCCCAAATGCTCAAAGAATTAGCAAGTTATGAATTAGGAATTAATAAATTAGGTAATCAGGCTCCAATGCCACTGGTAGATAACCAAATGAATGGATAATTCTGAAAAGGGCTAATCTGAATCTTTTATTTTAGGCTCTTTAAGTACAATTAATGTTAAATGGCGATTTAAGACTTTTTCTGTGTTGTATTTATTTATGATCAAACATTCAGATTTTCTTCTGGACCCTTCCAGCCATGTTCTTGGTCCCACCCTTACCACCCATTTAAAAATATCTGCATGTAAAAGATATGCGGGCATTATACAGCCCAGGGGCCAGACTGGCTATAAACCAATCCCTGATGTCCTAAAATAAACAAATAAACAACCACCAAAATTCTTTAAAAGGCAGCATCATAATACTGAACTTCAGGTGATAGAGATAGTGCTATTTAATATGATTCCAGCAGCAAACTCTCAACATATATGTGCAAACAAACCTTTTCTGTAATGAGCTACAACTCATCATGTTACAGCTCTTGGCTGATGGCTGAACATCTGTCCTGTTAGAGCACTAGGCTGAACTAGCTTCACCTGGGAGACATGAATGGGATCATGTGGGATGATCACCCTGCCGTAGGTGGCGGATGGAGGAGACCGGCAGGAGGGGTGGTTGAAGTCTTGTTCTGGGCACTGACTGGACAAGCGGCAATGTACTGCAGGATGTCCTCAGCCAATGATAGCCACCAAAACAATCTCCAAAGGAAGGAGAGGGTATGGTTCTGACTTGGGTGTGTGCCCAGTGGTGCCCACAGGTGGACCAGTTTCTTGTGGTCAATCCATAAAATGAATAGCAGTTCCAATCCCTCGAGCCAGTGTCTCCATTCCTCCAAAGCCATTTTCACCACTAGGACTTCCTGGTCAGCAACATCATAGTTCTGTTCTGCAGGAGAAAGGTGGGGAGTGAAAAAAAGAAGCATAACGATCCACTTTCTCATTATGTTGTGTCAGAACAGCACCTACCCTACTGTCAGAAGTGTCATCCTCAACGATGACCTGCTTGGTAGTGTCTGGCTGGATGAGAATAAGAATAGAGGCAAACAGCTGCTTGAGGATTTTAAATGCATTTTGTGCTTCATTGTTCCAGCGGAAAGAAACCCTTGGAGAGAGAAGATGAAGAGCAATCTTGCTAAAGTTTCTGATAAAGTGACAAAAGAAACTAGCGAACCTCCGAAACTGCTGCAACTGTTTATGAGTAGTTGGTTCGAGCCCGTCCACCACCTCAAAAAAAGAAAAACACAATTCTGTGGGCTTATGATATGAACTAAAATAAGATAAAATAACAACAAGCATGAGTTTTAAAATAAATAGCTTTAAGTTTTTGTCAGTGTGGTCTAATTTCACTTCATATGACACAAAATTTCTTAAATTTACCCCTGACAAATACCGCTTTTAATAATAATATAATAAAAAAAAATTTTTTGCCATTCATAAGTCCAAATTTCAAGTTATTTTCCCAGAATTTTTGCTTAATAACTCAAAATCTTAAGGTATTTTCTCAGATATTTGAGAAAAAATGTTCAAGATGGCAAAAATAAAATACTTTTTTTAATTAAGCAGCGGAAATAAGCCTCAATTTTTAGAAAGTAACTGAAATAAAAATAAAAAAGGAAAAAATTAAAACTATCAAAAAAAACCCATTTCTCTATGTTTTTATCCGACCTGTGGATTCACCACGCTAATGGGCGCCATGGTAGATGCGTGCACGCGCTCCGCTCACGTGACGTTACCCAGCGTTCTGCGGGCGCGCTCACAGAGACCGTCAGAACATCAAGGAAGAAGATGCGGGAAGGTGAGTGAAGGCATTTAAACACACAACGAAGTCACATATCCGCCCCAATAACACAACATCTGTCGTGACAGGGTTCTCTGTAGCGCTTTACCCAGCTGAGGAACGTTAGTGACGGGTAAAGCCGATGTCCCTGTGTGTGAACGCTTCTGTTTGGCAGTAGTAGGAAGCGTGTGTAGTCCCGAAACTTCGCTAAATGGGCGAAGTTGTCACCGGTAGCAAACGATTGGTGGTCGTTAGCTTCGACAGTAGGAGCGGCGTTTTCAGCGTTTTGTTGGCTATAAAAAAAATACAAGACACCGTCTGGGGTTTTTAAAAAGCGGAATAATGCAGAATGAAAATGAGGAGTTGATGTCCGTGAAGGAAATTGGTAGCGAACAGAGGAGCCGCTCCCGCTGACAGGTGGTTGCTGCTGTTAGCTGTTTGGGTTGGAAGCGGCTGCGCTGTGACAAGCCGGGCTTTTTATTTTGTTCAGTGGAGAGTTTTAGCAGGGAAACAACAAGCTGAAAGTACAAGAGAGGCTCGCATCTAAATTGAAAGGCGAGGACTTAATATATTTTTAAGAAGATGTTATCAAACTGCTGTAAATGCCTCATTCAATTTAGCTTTGGTTATGTAATCTCCAAACTGGATGCTGTCATAAAATCAGACAACGGGAGGTGGATCTGTGAGTCACATTTCACATCTGGGCAGCGGCAGACTGAAAGACTCGTTCGAGGCGGTGCTTCAGTTTAACTGGTGATCATGGTCTCTGGTGATATTTGTTTACACTGTGAACTCCAGCTGTTAAAGTCACCAAAACGGGCTTTACAAGTCGAATCACACATTTTGTTGTGAGCACTATTAATTTTACCTTTAGGTAATATAAATCAACAGCAAAAATTAAATAAAGGAATGAAGTATTTGAATAAAGAGCTGCCCTACATGGTGACCCACAACGCTACCCTGTGCTGACAACTGCAAAGGTGTTTTTTTGTTACTTTGATAGAGGAAATATAACTAAATATATCCATGCAGGCCAGTCGTAGTCTCTGTTTTCCCTCTTCAAATGCTATAAAAAAAAGAGCATAAAATAGAATGTATAAAAATAAAATAAATAGATAATATATATAAACATGATGTACAGTGGATGAGTATTGCACTTTGGTGAATGAATATTGCACAGTATAGGAGTGATAGATATTGTTGATAAGATGGAGAGAGGGAGGTCCGGGTTTCTGTGCTTAGGCTGCAGCCCCCGCGACCCAGCCCTGGATAAGTGGAAGAAGATGGATTGATGGTTAATGGCAGGATACATGTAAGCTAAACAAATGTAAGAGCATAACTGGGTGATTTGATGAAAGATGAATCACAATTGTCTATTTTATACAACATTATGCCACGATGTTATAGTCCATTGAGTAGGTACATACCTGTGTTAAGCAAAAGTAAACAAGATGCATGTAGGTAAAGGAGAGTCTCCATTGAGCTTGGCCAAGTATTTAATCTTGTCAAACCTGATTACATGCTGGCATGCTAGGCTAATGTGCAACATCTGGAAAGAGCTAGTGGGATTTGTAAACAATTACCACCAAGTAACATGATCCAGTTAAACTGGAGCACCGGTTCCAGGAGCAGGGGGTAACGTGGGCGGGTTGGGGATTCCAAAGATCTGGTGTAGCAGTGCAGCTTTGGGAGGAGAATGACCATTCTGTCAAATCACATAATAATTTCTATTGTGAGCTCCTGTAATCAGCTGATCTGCACTGTTGCTGCTGCTGCTCTGAGCCAACTGAATTCATCCAGATATTACCTGAGTAGAGCTTTCATGAGTTATCGTGCCTGATTTTCAACCCCTAGCTTAGCATTGGCTAATTGAAAACTAAATAGCATCGTGAGCCTAAATTTAAATAAATTACTGCTGCATGTAATGTAATCTAACAGTGACTATGAGCACCACAGAGCTTTAAGTCTCTAGTATATCAAATGTTATCTCCTGAACAGGCTTTACCTTTGAAAATAATCCTATTTTCCTCACCTGTCCTCTCTGTCTTACATCTTTCTCCATCTCAGATGACAAATTAATTAAACACAGCCTCTGTACTTTTAGCTAGCATAGGGATTGTGATCCAAGCTGCACAGAAACAGTTTGTGTTTGCTGATATTTATTGAGCTGTTTGAAAAGTTGTATTTGAACTTATCTGCTGCTTAAAAAAGATAACTAGCTTTATGCTCGCTTCCCTTACATATATAAGGGAACCGAGCTGAAGAGGCATTAAGTAAGCTAACATGAAAGCAATGAAATTTCTGTGAATGACAGGGAGGAGAATGGAAAGAAGGATGTGCATTCAGACTATAACACCTGAAAAATGAGCTTGATTCACATTGTTATGTATTAAACTGCCGTGACATTTAATTAGTCATTCATTGAAGGCCCTGGTTCCCAAATAATATAAAGAGCTGCATTAGAAAAACAAAATAATAGAGGATAAATCCTTCAGACCTCTGAAAAGCTCCAAGGGGGAAAAGTACAAAGACTAGAAGTGTAAGTGATCTATTTGTTTTCCTTGTAGCATTTGCCTTGCACTAAAACAGCTCTTCACTGCATAACCGCACGGAATAATTTTCCGGTGTGGTTCCCAGGAACTGAGGTTTATCTGTGCTCTGCGTCCTAGTTACCACTGATGTTTCCGGGAATTAGTGGAGTTCATTGATTCTTTGAAACTGGATTTTGACCTTCATGTAGGGAACAATCTCAGAAAAGAGAAGGGAACATGCTTTTCGCTGCTTTCTGTGCGGGCTTGTTTCTAATCTCTGTTTACTTTGTGTTTGCAAGCAGTTGTGTATCATTCTCAGGGTTCTAGTCAGCGGTTGATTGCCCGGGTCTGCACCGGGCTGAGGATTTCACTGGTTCCTTATCGGAACTCTTCATTATTAGCAAGCGGTCATCCGATACCCAGGGAACCCCAGCCCCCTGGGTATCAGATTTTTTTTCTGGCTAGATCCCTGATACTGGAGTCCTTACAGCATTAAAATACTGCTAGGAGCCTAAAAGTCATCTCTCTAAGGCCCTTACTACTGACCAGAAATAGAAAAACACAATCAGCCATGTGTCAAAACTGTGACAAAGCCTCCAGTGTTTATGAACATCTCCACATTTGGCACAGTGTCCTGATTTCACTCTCCACTGCCAGCGCTGACAGCTGCTGTTGACACATGAGAGATTTAACTCTTTTTTTTTTTCTTTCTTCATTAAACCCACAGAGCACAGACTGGGCCGTTGTCTGCATGAACATTAATAAGATGGCTTTTAATGTAGCATCATTATACTTGTTAAACTGTATTACTCCTCCTTTTATGAATTATAGATATCATAATATCTACATCCAGAACTGCCTGCATAGGAGTGATCGGGCATTGATTAAGGCCTCTCCTGCAGTATGTGTGATATTTATCAATTAATCTATTGAAATCCGGGTTGTTGTATCTTGGGTTGGGGTTTTCTGTTTTCTGCTTAAAGCCCTCCCTCACCACCACATAGTGATGCTCCAGCTTCAGTGATGCTTGAGCATTTGTTTACATTTGGGTTGCATGTCGCCAGCTGCTAGTATCTCCCCCTTCGTAGCCTGGTTGTAGTCCTCAGTGTGTTTTTGCCTCAAGTGCTGAAACAAGTCTGCTTCCACCTTTAGTGGGAACAGTTTTTTCAGCAGTGTTTCATTGCAGGTTTTTAAGTAGCCCTTAGATGCAACTAAATCATCATCCGATGTTGTCACACCTGCAGTGTCTCGTTGTGCGCACTAGGGGAGGTAAATGCATGGTGTTGCTATGGCAATGATGTTGTGATATGACATTTTTATATCATGTAAACATTTATACCAGTATTACTGCTGATAAATTGATGTGGCACAGCCCACCACTGGATGCATTCCTGATTATACTGTAATATAGATCAAGGGTGGCTGATTTGTTTCAGTGAATTTGAGAAGCTTCACCATTACAGAATTCCCCCACAGATTTGTGTTTATTATTCTCTGACTGCCACATCTCTTCTTGGTAATCTCTGGGGGGGAAAAGTTACAACAACAAATACTGATGGTGTCTTTATTGCGTGATACCATCACAGTCAGCCACTCTCATGAGGTTGGGTGGACTTTTACCCTTGAACAGATATTACAGCGTAATCACCAGCAATGAGATCATTGCAATCGACGGGTTTCCCCTTAGACAGCCTTTATTCAGACACATGTGGTGCACATCGAAAGTCTACACAGAGTCAGTATAGAGGCCTTTTAAAAGAGTTCACTCAGTGCTCTCTTCTTCCTCTCTTTCTCCTTTCCAGCCTCAGAAATGGACGTCAAGGTTGTGTTTGCAGCCTTGGAGAAAGTATGCCAGGACAACGTCTCCGTGTTGTGTGGACCTTCGGATTTACCAAACGGCACTGCAGTCGAGCGTCTGGTCACGTGTATGAAACAGATTCAGGAGCACGGCCGAGCCCTGGAGCCTGTGGTCACCAGCTTCACCGCCGTCTATCACCACTACGACTTTGATGCTCAAACGCCCGGGAACGGCTACCGCACGCTGGTCAAGGTATGATGCTGGCCCGAGCTGTTTTTGTACCTTCTGTCTTAAGTGACCCACAGTGTGATTTATTTTTCACATCCTTGGTGTGTTTTAACTGTAGCTTGTAGCTTATTATCAAAGGTGTGTTAAAGACAAAATGCAGCACTTTCTTACTTTCCATGAACTGACAGATTTCCTCAGGCAGCTCATCGCGCCTGTGTGATGAGGCACGTCACCAAATTCAGAAGCTATTTCCTCCAGAAAAGACCGTTGATTTGAACCTTTGCCGCCTATAAAGCTCATTGTCTGTGTGACAGTGCGTTCTGTCTTCAGGACTTTGCTGCAGCGTTTCCTAGTGTGTGACGCAGTGATGCACTGTCAGCTCACCTGCACAGGTCTCTCTCTGCATCTTCTCCCGCATCCGTCCCACAATTCCACTCGTTTCCCTGCACATCGCAGGCGGGGAAACGACAGACACAGGCTCACCTCTGATGTCAGCGAACAGGTCCTCTGCCTCCCACCTGTTTTCAATGTCCACTTTTCATTTGGCCATTTTGGGGGTCAGACTAGCTTTAATGTCGCTGTAAAAAGTGCTGACCGATGTTTTTAATCCACTGATCGCTGATCAGTGTGTCATTGGCAGCGCTGGAAACCGTGTTAGTGCGCAGGTCTTGGCCTGCACGGCAGCTGTTGCAGTGCATAGTGGGATTTGTAGTGTAAGTGGTGGGAGCACTATATACTGGTGGGCAATTAATCATAGCCGTATTAAATAATCTCATGGGCTAAATATAATTATATCGCGGGCTGGATCTGGCCCCAGCCCGTGATATACAATAAGTTATTAAAAACAGATAATTGCTGTGTTTTCATTTACAATAATTCTTTTATTGCCTTTCCTTCGCTTTTGCCTCTTCATTAAAGTCCTAATTTACCCATTTTGATCCATCCATCCATTTTCTTCTGCAGCCTGTCATTTTTTTCAGTTAAGACTTTTCTTTTAGGTTTTTCATTTGATTTTCTTTTTATTATTAAAGTTCATGTAAATTCTCTGTCATAAAATTCATATGGAATTAATGAATATAAGATCTTATTTTTATTTCTTATCTATTCAAGATGTTGCGTTACACCAGAACTGATTAACGAGACCAATTTTAGTCCCCGATTAGTCATTAATACCACAGCCGATACCTATGGGATGTTGCTCGGAAGAGTTAAATCATTTCCTGTGTCTACTTTGTGGCGTTTGAGAAGATCCACTACCTAAAAACCATGTTGTTGTATGTCATGTGTATAATACAGCTTTTTAATGCTTTGAAAATAAGGCAAACTTTGTCACATCAGGCTGTTTTCCTGGTGGTGATTTTAATATGACTCATCATGCAGATGTGTTCAAGCTGGGAAAAACCTTAACCATTAAATACTGCAAAACTGAAAAATCCTAATACTCTGGCACATTTCATCACAACTCTGTTGTTGTGTTCCTTCCTCTTATGCAACATTCCTGCTGTTTCTTTCTTCCTGTCTTTTCTTTCAGGTCTTGGAGGCTTGCCTTTTGCACGTCATTCACAAAGCCCGTTACATTGCCTCCAATTACAGCAGTCCCTTCTTCAGGGTTGACCACAACACCTCTGAGATGGAGGCATACTGCAGCGCCCTGTGCCAGCTGCGCGCTCTTCTCCATCTCGCCCAGCAGCTGATCAACGACAACGACTGCGGCCAGCTGTACTCCCTGCAGGACGAGGACCTGAGCCGCAGCTTTGTGCAGGAGTACTGCTCCATGCACAAGGCGTGTTTCTACGGCCGCTGTCTGGGCTTTCAGGTCGGCCAACAGTGGGGACGTATTTTTAAACCACTTTATTTTCATGATCAGAATGAATGTTTAATTAGTTAATTTCTGCCACCTGTGCAGTCCTACGGTACTGTTTATGGTGCCAGCCTAAAAGGTTTTAACTGACAGCATAAAATACATTTATATCCATCAAATAAAAGCAAAGACTTCAAAGACTATTTTCAAGTTCTGTAATGCAAACTCATTGTCGTTACTAAATGCAGATTAACTGGGAAATGGACTGGTTCTTGTATAGCACTTTTCTACTCTACATGAGTGCTCTAAGCTTTATATAACCTGTCTCATTCACACACACATTCATACAGACACCTTCTACATCTTAAGTGCTTTCTGTCTAACATTCACACACAATCACTCTCCGATGAACACATCAGGAGCAACTCAGGGTTCAGTATCTGGCCTAAGGATACTTTGGCATGCAGACTGGAGCAGCCAGGGATCCAATTAGTAGATGACCTGCTCTACCTTCTGAGCCAGCCCCCCCCCCAAACGATTAAACACGTTTATTTCCGATGTTACCCACCAAAGGCCCATCCTGAGCCAGGAAACTCTGATGTTACTGAATGCTTGATTGTTGAATGCAGTTATTAAATGCCCATCTTATTTTATTTCCCAGTATTCCCCTTCCATTCGCCCGTTCCTGCAGACTGTTGTCATAAGTATGGTTTCATACGGAGAAACGTTTGGTAAACAGCAGTCTGGCTTTGGTGGGTCTTATTTTTTGTATTATTTATGGTATTGTTGAAAGGTAAATTTTCATCCATTGGGCGTTTTTACCGATTGTAAAATAAGTGTTTGTCTACCTGCAGGTACGGCAGCCTTGTCTCTGCTCACATCAGGGAAGTACGTGATCGATCCAGAGCTCCGGGGCGCTGAGTTCGAACGCATCACCCAGAATCTGGACTTGCAGTTCTGGAAGTCCTTCTGGAACCTCACGGAGTCCGGCCTTATCACAGTAGGCAGGGTCACATACTCTTCCTTTCACTTCGCTTTTACCTGAAGGTATCTCCAGCCTACAAACTCTCCTGCGTGTCTTCCTCCATTCAGGGCTTCAGCAGAATAGCCTCCAAACAAGTGCAGGTGAACTTCACCATGACTGTGCCTCCAGTCACTCTACGCCTTCCTCTGGCCTCCGACCCCCGGCTGACCGTCACCGTGTCACCTCCAATTGCCCACTGGGGCCCCGGGCCAGTCCACATGCGTCTCATCTCCCATGAGCTTCGAGACGGACAGGTGAAGGTCTACAACTCTTAGAGTATAAAAGCAGAGAAAAGAGTCAGAAGAAGAAAACAAGGAAACTTTATGTGGCAGAAATATGTAAACGACTACAATAAACCAAATACAGTTCTTGAGTGAGGAGCTGGTCTAAAATAGATCAAAAACAATACACAAATCTGTTTACAGGACGAGCCCAGTGAATGCATACTAGAACGATTATTTTAGTAACCAGTGGCATCTGCTATATGGAGGGGAGACAAAAAATGAGCACAGGGGGAAAATTCAAGGTGTTCATTACAGAGTTACTCAAAATCTGATTGTCTACATGCTAAAAGGTGATTTCTATTAAAAGATTGTTTGTGGTTTATGATATGTATTTTTGCTTTTTTCCTTTATTTTATGACCTTATTCTTTATCCCCTCACTTTACAGGACAGTGAAGAGCTTCTAGCTTTTTCCCGGACTAAACCTCCCCCCATCTCCACCCATCTCCCCTGGGTACAGAAGCAGCCTTGCTCCCCCTGGCTTCTCATCCACTTCCACGGAGGGGGCTTTGTGGCCCAGACATCCAAATCCCACGAGGTAGACTACAGAAGGCTGGTGTCAGCTGTTCCTTAACCTGTCGTAGCTGTTGAGATCATATGATAATATCAGTTGGCACTAGATCTTGCAGTCCTGCAAAAGTGAATTCCTTAAACACCTTTTAACGCCTCTCATGATTCAGAACTATCTTCGGAGCTGGTCGAAGGAGCTGAATGTCCCAGTCCTCTCCGTCGACTACTCTCTGTCACCTGAAGCGCCTTTTCCCAGAGCTCTGGAGGAGTGTTTCTATGCTTACTGCTGGGCGCTGAGTAACTGTCATCTGCTGGGTTAGTGTGTGTTAGTGCTGCTGGAAAAGCAAACTCATTTTAGTTCAGTGGCCCCATGTAGCCTAATCTGATCTCAAGTGGGCCAGACCAGAAAAACCACTTTATAATAACTTACGTTTCTAAATTTTCCCTCAAAAATTCTCTTTTAAGTTTAAGCCCAATAAAAGACAACAGTACACGTTATCACATGTAGATGAGAAGTTACAGATTGTTTTTGTTATGTTGTCAGGCTCCACTGCCGAGCGGGTTTGTCTGGCAGGAGACAGCGCTGGAGGGAACCTCTGCATCACTGTGTCCATGAAGGCCATGTCCACTGGCATCCGAGTCCCTGATGGCGTTATGGCCGCCTACCCTGCCACCTTGCTCACCACTGACGCCTCGCCCTCCCGCCTGCTCACTCTTATCGACCCGCTGTTGCCTCTTGGTGTTCTCACCAAGTGCATTAATGCTTATGCAGGTATGTGTGCGTGCAGGGTGTTTGTGTCTGCACGGTGTTTAGGTGTGTGCTGTTTCTCACCTCATTTAACACAAGGGTACATCCGTGCACCCTCACCAAGAACACAGAATATCAGGAGGATTTATGTATAAACCGTAAAATGTGGGAGGAAAAAAATGATGTAACTAACTGATTGTTTGCCCTGTCGAGCTTCTGATTGAGTCTGCACTAAAAACAAAGTCTGTCTGCTCGCGAGCTTTCTCGATTTTATTATCACCGCACCGCCTAGACATTACTGGTTCGACTGGTTGGCCATATATTAATAACTGCCGCTGGAAGGTTTCATTTGTGTGGCCTGCCATTCACTACCATTTTTGTAACCAAATTAGGTGCCAATCAAATTTAATTAGATTTATTTGCAAAAAGACACTTTTATCGCCTTCATTGTAATAATCTCATGAGGATTTCTTGCTTTGTCTGACTGGATATGTTTTATATGCAGAAACAACATAAAGATCAGCTCATATGTGGTTCAGTGTTTGTTGTTATACCACAGCCAGCTTTGACCCGGGTTATAATGACGTCATTTCAGCCACCTCTCTGCTGCTGCTCTCTCTTTTAGGCCGTAGTATTTCTGTATTCCCACAGAGCTGAAGATCCATAAAGGTTAGAGATCATTTCATATGACAGAATCAGCTCGTTTTATGTACATATGTGCAAAATTTTTCCCTTTACTATGTGAATACTTTTCAAATTACAGGCGCTCCAAGTGCCTCAGGTTGCATCGACATGTTGCAATTTTTTTCCAGCATTTTTGAGCCTTCATAACTTCAGAAGATGCCTGGATGAAAAACACCTTTTAGCTCTGTTAAAAACTGGAACTCGGTCAATTTTATTACTAATCCAAGTGTCACAATCTAAAGCCAAAATCTCGTTTATGTTCAGCACAATTTTTAGCTTGGCCGTTTCTAAGAAGAAGTCGAGCTATTGTCATAGCCGCCGCCGCGGCTGCTCCACAGAAACTTTGACGTTGTCTGTATCTCGAGAACGATGTGACCAACGGTGTTCACGTTCGTACTCAAGCTAGACCCATCAAGCTTCACTCACTTGTTCACTATAACAGCACTTTCACCCCCACCCCACCTTCCCCGTGTTATGGATCCAAAACAGCCGAGCCTCGTCACCCGCTCAGCAGTGCTCTTGTTTTCTATAAGCAACTTTGAGCATCAATATCATCCATCTCACAGTTTCACTTGCAAACCTGCAGCAAGGTAATGTTTGTGATGCTGAGTAACAGAAACAAGCGTTGCCATCCTGGATGTTTGATCTGTTTTCTGATAATCTGCTGGAGAAAACTTTAAAAAGTGCATCAGAGAGAGCTGTTTTAACACAAGGATTATTAAAAAGATATCGAGATATCGATGCATGTCAGAGCTGCAGGTGTGTGCGTGGTGGCTGTGGTTCACACAAACTCGCACACAAAGCAGCCACAGCAGACGTGACGCAGCCCGCTCGTCATTTGCGAGCGGCACCTTCCCTCGGGGCTGTGCAGAGCTTCGGGCGTTTGTTAATGCTTTGGAATGTAACTGCCGTAAAACTGTCCTAAAATAACATCTTATTTTGTTTTTACTAACACCGCTCCCCCTCTCCTTTCACGTTCTAGCTCACTCAGCTGCTGCCTGTCGCTTTCTCGTTCTCTGACTTTATCGGTGGCGTTATAAGCCAGAAAAAGCCTGCACAGCCTCACTAATCTATTTATGACTCATATTTTGCATCTTTTCCATTTGTTCTGTGAGGTTGCTGCATTTCTTTTTTTTTTTCTTTTTTTTTTAACAATGGCGCGTGTTTGTCTTCTGAGTTTAACCATCCAGCTCCACCCAGGAGTGTTTCAGGGTAAAAAAGAAAAGCTTAATGAGTGCTCTAAACCTCCCAAGAGTCCACTGGTATGTGAATGCAGGACATCTAGACATAATTCAAGGTAAACATAAGGATTTGATCCCAGACGTTTCTGTTTTCTAGTCGTTCTTCTCGAATACAGTGGAGCGCTTTTCGAGTCTTAATATTATAATATGAACTCTAGAAACCATAAACTTTATCTGCCTCTCATCCACGGTCAGTTTAGAATCACAGATTTCATGTTTTTTGGACTCTGGGAGGAAGCTGGAATATCCAGAGAGAACCTAGCAGGCACAGCGGGAACATGCGAGGCCTCAGCCTTTGATCATACGTGACTAACCGATATCAACAAGTCGTTCTTCTCACATATACACTCCCCTCCAAAAGTATTGGAACAGTGAGGCCAGTCCCTTTATTTTAGCTATAGACTGAAAACATTTGGGTTTGACATCAAAAAGTCAGCATGTAACAAAAGATCGAAATCTCAGCTTTTATTTCCAGGTCTTTACATCCGGATCTGATACTCAGTTCAGGAGATAGCACTTTTCTGTGAACACACCCTTTTTTCTTGTGAGCAAAAGTATTGGAACAGATAAAATAGATATCAGTGAATAAGACTTAATGTTTAGTTTCAAACACTTTTCTTGCAATAACTGCGTCGAGCCTGTGATCCACTGACATCAGCAAACTTTTGCATTCTTAATGTGATGCTTGTGCCACACTTGTGCTTTCTGCACCGTTGTTGTTTCTTTTGCTCATCTAGCATTGCTATCCTCCCAGGTATAGACTACCAGACGGTGCAGCCTGCAGTGGGAAGCGGCGCTTTGAGCACTCTGGGCAGAGACACCGCCATGCTGCTCAGCGATCTCACCCAGGGAGCCTCCAACTGGATCCAGTCCTTTCTGGATCCGAAGCGTACTTCAGGTGGCACGCTCTCCCGGTTTTCTCCGCAGAGAAGGAGTGAAACCTGTAATACGTCCACCCAAGACTCCATACCAAACTGTGGAGCTCAGATTTATTACCCACAAGGCTTTGAGCCTCTGCGCTCTGAATCCCTCGCTATGGTTAACCCAACATCCTGTCCAGTGATAAGGAATCCGTTTGTGTCTCCCCTGCTGGCTCCCGACAGCATGCTGAGAGGCCTGCCGCCTGTACACATAGTGGTAAGAAAGGAGTTAGGATTTAATAGAAATGCTCCAGTTTATTTCACAACCTCAGGACAGTTTAACCAGCACAACATTTGTCATGAAAATCTTGCTGAAATTCAGATTTGTAGTCAGATTGGTAATCTCGTCATAATCATAGCCAGTTTGGCCCAGAGCTTCCAGCACAGACGTTACTTGGTGAGATCAGGGATATTACAGTATAACTTGCAACTTATTTTAGCTTCATTTTTTTTCTCATTTTTATTTAATGATCCATCTAACCAGTGGACCGTCTCAATGCTCTCATTTTGAAAGTTCAGTCACTGCTAACCAGCTGGCCGTGGCCCTTCGTCTTTCACGTCTTCCCACCTGGCAGACTAAAAAGTCGATGCCGTTGCAGTTCTCCATGTGATTCATGCCTCACCAGAAAGTCTTATCATCTCAGTTCAGTTCAGTTTTATTTAAATAATAACAGTTGTCTCAGTGATTTTTTTTTGTACTGCAAAGTAAGGACTATACAATATCAGCGAGAGAACCCCAACACTCAGATGATCTCCTGTCAGTGAACCTGGCAACAGCGGAAAGAAAAACTCCCTTTTAACAAGAGGAAACCTGCAGCAGAATCAGGCTCAGGGAGGGGCAGCCACCTGCTGGTTGGGAGGGTAAGAAGAGAGCAACAAGGAGCGCGCAGAGAGACCGAGGACGAGAGAATACGAAAGTTAACGAGTTAATTAATAGAGT
>JAMQGT020009923.1:0-13340 GCA_024447675.2 Pterophyllum scalare
ATTCTAATTTTATGACCAGCACCTTTCATGGTTGTGGGACGGTGGCCCAAGGTTTGAGTTCTTTTTGTTTAGTTCCATTTTGTTGTAATTTTTCGGCTGGTGGCTGTTACTCTTTAGAGTCTCAGTTTGTTTTGGTTAAGCTTTCTGTTAGTTTATTTGTTTATTCAGGGTTTCTTGTGTTTGGTTTGGGTAGTTTTTGTTTTGTTCCACTTCCTGTTTTATTTTGTTAGTGTCGTGTTCCTTGTGTGTTGTATTCAGTTTTGCTTCCCCTTGTCTCGTCTGCGTAATTATGGTCAACTGTTTTCCCACCTGTTGTCACTCCCCTCATTAGCCCTCGTGTATTTATTGTCTGGTCTTGTCTTTGTCCTGCGTCAGATCCTAAAAGTCTCTATATGTTAGTTAACGGTCTGTGCTGATTGTTGTATTTTTGAGTCTCTAGTTTTCAAGTCCTTTCGTGTAACTGGCCTGTTCAGCTTAGTCCTTTGTGTTTATTTGTTTGAATAAAGTTATTGTTTAGTTCAGCTCTTGCCCACGTCCTGCTTGGAGGTCCTCCCTGCCCTGCCTGCAGCACCCAGCCGTGACAGCACCTGTATGTTGTGTATGCATGCCACTGTAAAAGTGGTGGCTTGGTTGTTTGAAGAACAAACTATGAAAGAAGAACAAAATGGGAAGATTAGAAATTTCTTTGGGATAAAGAGGAATTGTTAATCAGAGTAGTACATGAAGACTTGGTGCTGTTGGGAATACGGTGGCATATTTAGATTGGTACAGAGGAAGCCTTAGGAATAGAGTAACCACACAAGAATGATGAAATTAGGGAGCCTAGGTATAATGACTGGCTTAATTTTTGTGACAGCAAAGACCAAACAAGGAAACCAATGCAGACATATGTGTCATTGTTTCCAAAAGTCTCAGTTTCTTTCAGTCCTGACTGAACTGCATGCCCAGAGATTTCAGAGTAAAACTGGATCAGCAGAGCTAAAAGTAGTACACTGGTCATTAAATGTAAATGAAGCTTACTTTTTAAATATTAAAACCAATGCTCATTGGTGTGCCTATAACTGTTAAATTGTGTTTGTGCCTTGTTTGTGCATCCATGAAATTTGCTGGAAGTGTCTGAAGAAGCCATTAAAGGACTGGCATATTTGTTTAGCCACCGTGTTCAAGTGTTAACAGTCTTTTCCAAAATGGATTACTCCACCTTTAGTCTTTTCCCATGAGGAAAACACTCACACTCTTTTTGCTCTCTGACACATGCACCAAATTCTGAGTAGCAGCTTTGGGACTTTTTCATGTACACACATGTTTTGTGTGTGCGTGTGCAGTAGCCAATAAGTTTTCACAAGGTGTGTTTCCTCCACCCCTGCTTCCCAAATCACAGTGCTCTGCAACTAATCAAATGACACCACAGCACACCTCAGCCAGCATTACACTGTGTCCAGCGATGACATGCTGTTCCCAGCGTGCTTAAAAGAGAAAAGAGATAGAGACAGTGAGAGAGGGGAGCGATGGTGGGGAATAAAGAAAGGAAAGAGGATGAACCTCATGTGTGGAGTTTAACAGACTGAAATTTCCTTGCTGATAAACTTTTAGTGGTATAACAAGGTGGAAGTGATTGGGAATGGCAGAAACACAGCCACAAAGTGGTAGGCCACAAAAAAAAATCACAGAGGGTCAGCGGATGCTGAGGTTCATAGTGCACAGAGGTTGCAAACTTTCTGCAGAGTCAAATCGCTAAAGACCCCCAAACCTCATGTGGCCTTCAGATTAGCTGAAGAACAGTGTGTAGAGCTTCATGTCATGGGTTTCCATGGCCAAGCAGCTGCATCCAAGCCTTACATCACCAAGCACAATGCAAGGTGTTTTATACAGAGGTGTAAAGCACGCTGCCACTGTACTCAAGCAGTGCAGAAGTGTTCTCTCTAGTAGCAAATCACACCTCTCTGTCTGGCAAGCCAATGGATGAGTCTGGGTTTGGTGGTTGCCAGGAGAACGGTACTTGTCTGACTGCATTGTGCCAAGTGTAAAGTTTGGTGGAGGGGGTTTATGGTGTGGGGTTGTTTTTCAGGAGTTGGGCTCAACCCCTTAGGTACATTAGGACATTTTGTATAATTTCATGCTCCCAACTTTGTGGGAACAATTTGCTGATGGACCCTTCCTGTTCCAACATGACTGAGTACCAGTGCACAAAGCAAAGTCCATATAGACATGAATGAGTGAGTTTGGCGTGGAAGAACTTAACTGGCCTGCACAGTCCTGACCTCAATAGAACACCTTTAGGATGAATTAAAGTAGAGGCTGCGTGCCAGGCCTTCTCATCTAACATGTGTCTGACCTCACAAATATGCTTCTGGAAAAATGGTCAAAAATTCCCATAAACACACTCCTAAACCTTGTGGAAAGCCTTCCCAGAAGAGTTGAAGCTGGAGTATATATTCACCATCTGGCTGGGACCTTTCTATCTTCTCCCCGTGTCTGCACGGGTTCTCGCCGGGTAGTCCGGCTCCTCTCACAGTCCAAAGACAGTGGGGTTAGTGGGATTAAGTTACTTTGTGATTCTAAATTGTCAGTAGGTGTGAATTTGCGCACACACACACCACACACACACACACACACACACACACACCACCCATGGCCCCATGAATTGTATAAGTGGAAGAAAATGGATGGGTGGATATCTATATATTGTGATAGGATAGTGGAGAGAAGACAAGGAGGCTGGGAAAATGACCAGGGGAAAGACCAGGGGATGACAAGCAGTAAATTGCCTCTGGGTGGACTCAGACCTGGGCCTCTGCCTTCCACCATATGGGTTTCATTCAGATACGGGTTGCCATAAGGTTGAAAGACGATCTGTTTTAAATATTGCACTTTTTTATTCCACTTCTTTTTGTAATAATTTAAACGCTAACAGTGTAAGCTGGGAAAAGTACATGAACCCTTGAGCTAATGACATCAACAAAAGATAATTGAAGTCAGGAGTGAGTGTGTTAGAGCTACTTTGACTTGCATTTTGAGTTTGCTATTCATGAACCATGCCCCCATAAAAAAGAGACTGCAGGAGACTTGCCCTAAAGGAATTCTTAAATGCCAAATGAGGTTAAAAATAAAACAAGAGTACCAGCTAAAGGCTTAAAGGACCCTTTATTAATCAGCAAATAACCGGAGCTGGTTCATTCTCTTTTGATGGGTGTTCTTACTCTGCGCTGATGAAACTAAGGTGGGATTAAGGTATAAAAAGTTCACTGCAAAACCAATAGCAAGACACAATCTTAATGTTGACATATGGTGGGTGAGCATAATGACTGCATTGCTGCCTCTGTACCTATTTAACTTCCCTTTATTGATGGGGAAAATTAATTCACAAGCAAATAATACCGCTGCAATGTCAGGTCACTGCAATCAAAATATGACAGACTGTTCACCCTCTACCTATAAAGTTCACTCTCTCTCTCTCTCTCCCTCTCTCTCTCCATCTTCAGACACTATCTCCCATCTTCTTTGTGTCCAGCAGTGTATCCAGAGTTCAACGTTAAGAGTCTGTAATCAGATTTATTACATTCTTCAACTCTACAAAGACTTCATTCAGTCCATCTCCAGCATACTGTAAGGCCATTGTCCTGTACTTAGAGGAGAAGGATGAGTATGCTCATACTACACTGTGATACTAGTTTGGAGATTCCCCTCAATGAATAGACACAGCGAGCCTCAGCAAAGTAAATCCTTGGTCTCATTTTGTATAAGTGAATTTGTCATCTTTTATAACAAATAGACCCTAGACTGCCTATTCAGTCTCTGACTCAGTGCCTCCATGTCTCTCTGTGGCGCTCCTCTTTGATTTTATTTTCCCTAATGGAAGGATTCTCTGCCCAGATGTTAAAGTGAGGGTATTTTTGGTTTGAGTGTGCTGTGCGCCACAGTGGGTCAGGGTGCCAGTTGTATACTTTTGATTTCCAGGCTTCTTCCCCTGACCTTCACTGCATGCCTTCCCCTCTCGCTCATGTCTTTCCCAATGCCTGAATAACTTACTCCTAATTTGATTGGGGGAAGAAAAGTTCATTTCATTTTTGTTTGTGAGCTTGTGTATGTGATTAAAATTGTGGATTTCCATGTGTTGAGGGTCAGTGTGGTTGCGGTGACTCCTTTTGTTCTACACTGTAAAATGCATGTGTGGTATGATGTCATGTGCACTATTCTTGACCAGTGTTTTACAAGAGACCTCAAAGGTTCCTGGGTGGTCTAATAGTATTTACCACAGGAGAATGGTGTACTTTACCTGCAGATGTGTGTGTGTTGAATGTAAATCAATATCCTGGACACAGGCAGTACAGTGTGTCAACTTGTCATCACACTGCCATATGCATACTTTTCCTATGAATGTGTGTATCATGAAGGTGTAGTGGGAATGCACCTCTTTTTTGCCCATCGTGCTCCCCAAGCACCCGCAGGACATTTTTCTCTGAGGCCTCCCACTTCTTTACTATCTAACCCAGAATGCACTTGACCCTTTTGCACAGTAATTCCTTCAACCAGATCACATATCACCTGTCTTGACTTTTGTGACACACACTCAAGTATGCAGACAAGAGCACACTCAACTCCTGCATGCATGTAAGTCATATATCAAATGCCATCCTGAGTCAGCCGCGGCCCGGAGGCACCTAATCTAACTTGTTCCCCCACAAACTTCAACAACACCAACGTCTAGTTTCTGTTCAGACATTTAAGATTGCTGATGGCTACTTTGTTATACATGTTCAGGTGGTGTCAAGTTTCCACTTAAATCTGATAGATGAAGTGCGGTCGTTAATAATCATCCTGATGGGTTTTTTTTTTGTTATCTTGTGTGTATGCATGTCTACATTTTCCCCTCAACAGTATGTCTGTTTCTGTTTCTGTTTCTTGATTTGCTCTTACAGAGCGTTGGCGTGCAGTGTGTTTGTCCAGAGGTTGCCAAAGAAAAGATATCTCCTGTTCCTTGTTATGTTTTCTCCAATGCCAACAACCTGCAGAAATAATGATGCAGTCAGGATGTCATCAGCAGACAGAGAATGCAGTGTTTTCAGGCTACCTTTTTCGAAGGTTTTTGTGTGCAGTGTTTTATAAACTGCATATACAGTGTGAGTGTTTGATGGTGTGTGTGTGTGAAAAGTTGCCAGAATGTGTGTTTTTAGTTTGTGAATGTGTGAGCGTGTGTCCATGTGTGTGTGTGTTTTTTACAGGAGTCCGGTGCAAGCAGGGCGTTTTGAAGGGGGCCAGACAGCTGCCTTTTACTGCCCCAGGGGGCAATAAACAGAGAGGGAGGGGTAGTTATTTACCTCTTTTATTAGGGCAGGAGGCAGAGGAGGAGACTTTACTGGGGTCACACCGTAACTACACACAGCTGCAGGGCAAGAAGAGAAATAAAGACGAGATAGTTTTAAAAAAAAAAAGTTTTATCAACTCTGATTTCCTCCCTCAGTAATCCATACATAGTTTTTTCACTTATTACATAAACATAAATGTCTGTGTGATATCGTTTTGTCATTTTCCCCCACCCTCTTTTCCATTTCCAGGACCCTTAACGGCCTGCTTGCTGTTAAGCACATCTGCTGTCAATCAGCTGTACCCTGTAATCCAAGTGGCATTTCCTGCCATTAGAGGCATGCCCACTGCCCGAACTCTGACCATTTGATGATTGGTCAAGAGGTTCACTGTCCAACCCAAAAAGATTTCGAGCTGACCTCTATTTGTCCAGTAAACCTCCACAGTTGCAGTAACATAAAATCTATAAATGAGGACATTTAATGGATTAGGCCGACATGTTGGGAGAGATTCCTTTTAACCTTTTTTTCCCAAGAAGAGAAGGTCAATACCACTCTCATGTCTGTGTCTCATGTATGTCAAATGGACAGTTAGCTAACATTATCAACAACCCTGCTCAGTACACAGGCAGCAACTCCCACCTACTGGCACCTCTAAAGCACAAAGTGTAAAAGAAAAAAAAGAAAAAAGAAGCCAAAATCAAAACACTGTACAGCAGCAAAGACGGAAAGACTCAAGCAAGATATTAGTCCTATCATTTGACATTTGTAGACTTAGTTTTTTAAGGTATAACATCTTTACGCACAGTGATCCTCAGCACTTAGCAACCCTGCTCTATAACTATGTGGTCTTTATTTATCCATGATGCCAGATGACTCAAATCAATTAGTCCAGGCCTTTATGACTTAAAGTCATAAAGGCCTGGATGTTTTGTAAATTTCTTCACCTAAATTCAGACAGAACTGAGGTTATTGTACAGATCCCCACAGATCTTATAAACACGGCATCTAACAGATACTCAGGATGGCATGACCTTGGTCTTGAGTAACACTGAGAAATCTTGGTGTAATTTTTTTGACCAGCATATGTCCTTCAGTATGCACATTAAACAAATATGTAGGGCTGCTTTCTTGCATATATGCAATATCTTTAAGTTAAAAGTCTTCTCCATCCAGAATGCTGCAGCGAGACTAGTGACAGGGACTAGAGAGAGAGAGCGCGTATTTCTCCCATGTTGGCTTCTCTTCATTGGCTCCCTGTTAAATCCAGAACTGAATTTTAAGTCTTGAATGATCAGGTCCTATCTTCTCTTAAAGTCCTCAGAGTACCTTGTTATCCTAATAGAACACTTCGCTCTCAGACTGCTGGCTTGCTTGTGGTTCCTGGGGGTATTTAAAAGTAGAATGGGAGGCTTTCTGCAGCTTTCAGGCCCCTCCTGTGGAACCAGCTCCCAGTTTGGATTCAGGAGACAGACACCCTCTCTACTTTTAAGATGAGACTTAAACTGTAATTTTTGATAAAGCTCATGGTTAGGGCTAGATCAGGTGACCCTGAACTCTCTCTTAGGTATGCTGCTGTTGACCTAGGTTGCTAGGGGGCTTCCCATGATGCACTGAGCACTTCTTCTGGCCTCTTTTCACTTGCCATGTGTTTATATACCACTGCAACATGTCATTATATTTTTGTTTTCTCTCTCACTGTATCCCCAGTGTCAGCATCCTATTACAGTACCACCCTCAAATTCAGCTATTTAGAACAACCTTTTCCTTTACAAATGTTTTGTTAGACTTGATTTTATACACCTGAATTCAAAGATTAAGAGGTGTGGCCCAGTGCTTTTGCCCATATAGTGTATGTGTATATAGGCCTTTAATCTGTGAGGGTGGCATCAGTCTTTTCATCTAACTCTTGACTGGAAAGTAAGTGTATTAAAAACACAACACATCCCTTGAAGTCAAGCAACCTTTTGGGGCTTGAAAAGTATGAATCATTTAACCAACTGGCAAATAACATGGAAATGAAAGAAATGAGAGCCAGCTGCCAGGGAAAAATTGTAAGATAAAACTGTGAGAGAAGAATAAGGAGGGCATGTGGCACAGAGATGATTGACAGAGAGAGGGAAGGGAGGGATGGGAAGTTTGGAGCAAGCAAGACTAAACGGGAGGGGACAGACAAGTTATTCTAGTTGCAGACAGCTGACAGTGAACCCAAAATAAGATGGTGCACACATCTAATGTGCACACCTTCTGCAGCTACACTCACAAACCATAAAACATTGGCACTGTTGAATGCTTTTATGCTCCTAATGGTTTTCAACACAGGAGAGCCAAGAGTCGAGCTGAGTTAATATTGTAGTTTATTGTTTTCCCATAGAAAGTGTTGTTTCCTACGATCACATTTCATATAAAAGAGACACAATGTAAAAACCAACTCTATTGTAGTAATAAATATAAAATGTTGAGATAGAAAAGGTTAAAGTTGTAAGGGCAAGGCAACAGAAAGCACAGAGGGACACATCAGAACTGACCTGAAACTGGAAGAGCACATAGATTGGTTTACACAGTTACAAATATAGTCTCTCACCCCATCTGCTTACACACACACACACACACACACGCACACTGCCAAATACATGAAATGTTACTTAGCAAGTCAACATACAACGTAGAATACATTTTCATATTTAAATCTTCAGCTGGTCAAGATTGATGGGGCTGGAAAGACAAACAACACAGGAGCTAAGACTATAGTGTACATGTGACATGCTAGATACAATTACCACACCTATTACATAGTGATGCCAACACAGATGCTGGAATAAAACTATAGGCTGACAAAGAGGAGCAGTGATGCAAAGCGGCGATGGTGGAGAGGGGAGCTGGAAGGACGAAAAGTGAGAAGTGCTCTTGTTCATTGTTGCCGTTCATAGACTCTGGTGCATATCACATCATCTGCTCCCATGGTCTGAAAAGAAAGGGAAGGCAACATGGGTATTTAATGAGGATACTCTCACGCACTGAGGCAAAAATACTGGCAGTTATTTATAAATTCATTATAAAAAGTTAAGACTTTAATGGAACAGCCATTAATGTTAATTCACACTAAACGACCAGTTTTTATTGTCTCCAGCAGGTATGACTAACATAATGTTGCTGTGCCAAACTGTTTGGACCAATCACTGTTTATGCAAAGTTGTTGGAGTAAACACCCAATTGTGGGTTTGGTGTTTAACAACACTTCACTTAAATGTGAACTATGTACTGCCAACTCTCAAGCAACCATCTCCCCATAAATGCTTGCTCTGTATGCAGTTTCTTCGTTTCAAAAACAGCTTACTCCAGACTGAAGACTGTACAGTGTGTTTTAATCAACCTGAAGGACAAGCTGGGTGGGGTTGCTCATCAAGTGCAATTATGTTTCTGTGTTTCTGTTATTGTTAGATTTGTGTTTTGGCATAAGAGAGCAGCAGAAAAATAGACTGCAAATGGGTATTTGAATATAATAACTTGACCCTGTGTGGCGAGTGTCTCACAAACACATGCAGCTATGTCACAGTTTAGTTCAATGCCACAGCCCACGCAGCCATCGTTGCTATAAACAAAAGAATACTTCAAGGATTCACAAGTAAAACAATGTCCGCATACTAGTTTTTGTCATGGTCTGTTGTCATATTGTGACAGCTGACTGAACTGTGTGTACTGTGAGTCATATTGTGACTCAAAGTACACACTTTGTTCATGTGATGATAACTGAACTATCTTCACAACAGCAGAATAAACAGTTTTAATAATGAATTTTAACACACACAATTTTTTTTTTTATTATTTCTCATATTATCTCTCAGAGGAGTTAATTGATTTCAAGTGTGAAAGTCCACTTTAGTTTGTGAGTCATTAAAATCAGTAGTATGCAGTATCTCTGGTAAAGCTTTACGCTTGTTTGTCTCTGACTCTAAAGTCTGAGCCAGATGAGAGTTTATGTGTTTTACCAAGATCATCTTGCCGTCACTGGTCATCTCTCGGGTCCAGGATGTCTTAGGTCCCTCTCCCTTTTGCAGAGTCTGCTCACAGCTGATCTTGGTGTCTGTTTCCCAACATGGAAAACTCTGAGAACAACAAAAGCAAAAAGAGGAAAACCCATTAGACACACAGATGAATGTACAAATAATTGGATGCATGCATAAATACAATGGCATTCGTAGGGAAGGGGACATAATGAGGGAGTGTCTAATGAACACAAAAAGGCTGGAGTAGGGTGATTGGAGAGAGGTGATGCACTCGTTAGTAGAGCAAAATTTTGGCTGGGTTGCATGTGTTTGCTTTGGAGACGGCCAAACAGAGGCCATCTATGGGAAATTGGAGAGGGTAACGGGGAGAATTAGGGAGGGACGGATGGAAGCAAAGGGCAAGAAGGGGGAACGGAGGGAAGACGGGAAGTTGAAAGGGATTGTAAAGTGTGTGAAGGAGTGCAGTGTAGCATGATAGGCCTTATGGGAGCAAGGGAGGGGTATAGCTATGCTATCAGTCCAAATATGATGAAAAGCCAAATTAAACAGATTGATGTAATCTACACAGCTCCTTCCTCATACACCCATATCTTTCAATGTGTGTGTGTGTGTGTGTGTGTGTGTGTGTGTGTGTGTGTGTAGTGCAGGTAGAGCTGAAGTACATTTAGTAATATATCATGTTATGTACCGTGCAGGGACGTCCGTCCACTGTGGCTTCGTTGAACGCCTCCCCAACAGTGAAGGTGATGTGTGTGGTTCGGACTGTTGTTGAGGTTTTAATAGACAGTGTCTCTCCATCCTGTGTAATCTCCACCAACGGCTTGGAGGCTGCCTTCACTGCAATCTTGCGCAGCATCACATTCACACCTACACAAACAAACCAGAGAAAACGGGAAAGAGCATGTGTGAGACAAGATTTCCAGAAAAGACAACCCACAAAGACACATAGCACAATGACAATGCTCTTGCACAGCTAGTTGTGGTTCCTGGAACTGGCACCACTGCTTCCACTGAAACTAGTGATATTCCAGTGAAAAATGGTAAACTCAATTCATAGGAACAGATCCCTTTTTTGTGTCACAGTGTGAACAAAAACACAAATAAACAAACACACAAAGACAAATGAGCCATGTCTAGGCCCTTTGTGTGACTGTGTTTGAGTGTTGTTATTTTGCTGCTTATTTGCAATGTTCTTCTGCACAGTTTGGAGCAGACTTGCAATGTGCAGTGCTATCCAATAATGATTGCACAGGAAACAAGGAGGTCATATGACAAAGCATGTCCACACGTCTGCATTCCCCCCCAGACTTAATCATCTTTGCAAGCCATGCAAATACACACTCATAGACTTAAACACTCAGACCATGTTGGCAATTTGTACTTCCTGCAATGCAATCTCTGTTATTCCCCTTTTTTCTGCTTCTAAAGAAAAAGCAATAACTCATAATCATTATTTTATATGATGGTAAGAGACACATATGGTTCTCCATACATGGGCTATTTGTGGTATGTTGGTCAAACTTTTAATCATAATGATTAAAAGAGTGACTAGAACAGCACTTCCAGCAAGGAGGCGAGCCACTTAAAATGAAATGAAACAACTAGTATTTGTTCATTTTAGCCACGCTTATAAACTAACCTGTAGTATTATTTTCAGTAGTATGAATTTCACCAGCCTTTTTTTCACAAAATGTGCATAAAAGTTTTTTTAAAAATGTGAAGAGGAAAAGGTTTGTGGGATAGTAACTATCTGAAAAGGGGAAGGAAGAAAACCGATGATACCCCGTGGGAAAGAAGAGGGAACGAGGAGAAGACTGGTGTGAGGGGAGGGTAGTGGGGGGAGCTGGGCAGACGAGGGTCAGTCGTCTGTGTGTGGTGTGGGAAGATCTCTGTCCAAGTGTGAGGGGAAGTGTGTGTATGCCGCCCAGTGTGTAACTCCTGCACGAGCCGGGTTTCACACTTCTCACCTCTCACACATTCCCACCTGTCACCAAGTGTAAATATATACAGAGAGAAATGCACAGTCATTTGCCATGCATTGGGATGTCCAGCCTATACCCTGTGTATAATTTGTATGTATTGTACAAGCAGCAGTTACATGTAGGCATTGTCAGTTTCTAGTGTGTGCAGATGCATTTCTTGCACACTTCTTGGAAGGACATTATTTTGCAGGAATACTTGCAACTTTTTGAAACAGGTGATTATTAATACTTCCAAGTACTTAAATATTATGTTATGCTAATAATTCACAGCTTTTCAAGGGGCATCTGCTGTATGTGTGTGTTTACCTTGTGGAGCAGCTACCTTTTTAAAAAAATTACATTATATAAATACTTTTTGCACCACTGCATGCCATGATGTGGCAAAAGTTTAAAAAAATATGAGTATTTGTTTACTTTTTGTAAATGACTGCAGTTGCAATGCTTTTATAAATATGTTTTATGGCTTTAACTTCTTTGGCACTCAGATACATATGCCCTCCATCAGTTTGTTGCCTCACACACTGCTGCCCTGAGAACCATTTGGAAGCCACAGAGGTATACAAAGGTTCTCAAGTAACTACCAGTTTGTTAAATGTTAAATGTTGTGACCAAAATACTTCAATTCACACAGATCTGACCACTGGGGACACATACAATTTCAGACAGACAGTCAGAGTCAGAGGTCAAAGATCATAGGGCATAGGAAGCATTTGGGACATGGAGCGAGGAGGGTAGAGGGAGGAGAGTAGGAGTGAGGAAAGAAAAGAGAGGATAGATGGAGGGACGAGAGTAGTGGGTGCTGACAGTTTGCATGCAGCTGCGCTTTGCCCCCAGTGAAACCAGGGATCAGGGCCCATTCCTCTCTGTCAGTCATGCCAATGCAGTGGGAAATTAGAGGAGCACATGCAGTGATGTGTGTGTGTGTGTGTGTGTGTGTGTGTGTGTGTGTGTGTGTGTGTGTGTGTGCGCGCGCGCGCGTGCATGGAGTTTAACTTGCATTCCTGTTGCATGAATGGTGTCTTATAATAATAAGAGTGGTTATAATAATTAGAGTTCACTTTTCAAAATTTGCATTACAGAGTGTACAAAACAGGTGCATCATAAAATTAAAAAGAACAATACATTAAAGAACACAAGCTAAAAGCATTTAAAAGGAGAAATAAAAGGAAAAAACAGATCAATAAAATCGGCTGATAAAGTACATCTTAAGAGGAGATTTAAAGGCGGCCACAGACTCACATTTTTCGTTTTACAGGCAAGTCAGTGGAAACACCCTTTTAGACAGAAAGTATATGCACACAAAATATTGTCATTATTGCGCACGGTGTCATCTTTCTGTCGCTTAGACATAAGTTAAAAACTAACTGGTGGACCTATCACTGGTAATGTACTACATCCATGTTGTTCAGTTACCTCCATATGCAGTAACTAGTGTTTGCGTACATAAAAGACTGAGATTAAGCGTTGTTCGCCCCTATGAGCTATGTGATGATACGAATTCCAGGTGTGCACTGCCAGGTCATCTAATGAAAATTGGCTACTAACGACAGATGTGAGTGACTCTGCTCGCACACTACACGTGTACTCACGCACACACTGTCCGGTCTGTAAATGCGCCAGACAAAACAGTGTGAATCTCAGCAGCAGGTATTTGTTCTTTTCTCGGACTGTCACTTCGGATAACGACGCCGCTGTCCTGCACTGTATTGTGTCATAACGGTCCTCTATAGAGCACACGCAAACAATCTGAGGTTGTGACACAGCCAGATGTGCCGCCGTTTGTCTCTATTGTGTTAGCAGGGGAGGCCAAAAGGAGAGATGAGAGAATAAAAAGGGGTGAAGCTGGCTGGGGGCCAAGAATAGAGTTTGGGGTTCTGCAGCAGAATGACAAAGACCCCCCACCCATGCGGTACGCTGGTGCACGGACGCAGCGGAGGATTGGGCGAACAATGTGCTGAGAAAGCTACAGTTTGAGCTGACACATCTAATCTGTCAGTGTGCAGAGAACTAAAAGTTTCATCAGAAAGCACTGACGAATAAAAAGACTA
>JAMQGT020009924.1:0-72037 GCA_024447675.2 Pterophyllum scalare
AATCATGGCAAATTGCCTGAAACATGAGAGCAGTCTCTGTAGATGCCCGGACCTCAGGATATGAGGTCAAAGGCTGTCTTCCTGCTCAACCCACTAGGTAGCATTACCTGCCTGTAACTCCTGCCTGTAACCCTCTCCAGCCACTAGATGGGGCAGACTCAAGCAAGGGAATATTAAGCCTCTGTGAAACCATCTTATATTGTATATAACCAGCTTTGGCTCCAACAGAGGTAATAAAGAAGCACTGAAGCACCTTTCTTTGGTGCTGAGAATTCACCAGCTGTGATTCTGGTTGCAGGCACTACAAGAAGTTAGAAACTAACAAGAAAAAAGGACTATTCCAACTACTATTAGGATTATTCCTTCTTTCTTCTTCAATGGTGTACCTGAGTCTGTACTTATCCGTGTGATAAGTGAATGTGTGAATGTGACTGCATTTAGACCATATTGTAAGTTGTCCTCATGCCAAAAGGCCAAACACAAAGCTGACGCACTCAGGTGCCCTCTTCCAGTCTGCTTCAATACTCACCATTGAGGGTGTCTGTCTCCCAAATCCAAACTGGGAGCTGGTTCCACAGAAGAGGGGCCTGAAAGCTGAAGGCTCTGCCTCCTGTTCTACGCTTAAGTATCCTAGGAACCATAACTAAGCCAGCAGAACTGAGAGCGAAGTGCTCTATTAGGGTGATATGGTACTATGAGGTCTTAAAGATAAGATGGGGCCTGATTATTCAAGAACTTGTATGTGAAGAGAAGGATTTTAATTCTGTCAAAAATGACTCCAAGATTTCTCACAGTGTTACTGGAGGCCAAGGTAGTGCCATCCAGAGTAAGTATCTGGTTAGACACCATGTTTCTAAGTTTTGTGGGGCCAAGCCTTTATGTCTTTAAGACATTCCTGCAGTTTAAATAATTGATGTGTGTCATCTGGCTTCATGGACAGATAAAGCTGGGTATCATCTGCATAGCAATGAAAATGTGTGCAATGCTTTCTAATAATACTGCCCAAGGGAAGCATGTATAGTGAGAGTAGAATTGGTCCCAGCACAGAACCCTGTGAAACTCCATAATTAACCTTAGTGGGTGAAGAAGATGCACCATAGATGACCTGCTCTGAGGTAGCAGAGCAGATTCATTTGTTGAGGTTACCCCTTGCTAGATTAGATTAGATAAAACTTTATTCATCCCTTTAGAAAGATTCCATCAGGGAAATAAAAGTTCCAATAGCAGCTTTAACAGGTAAAAAAAATTTCCACACAAACACAGCAGAAATCGCAATAAATGGTCAGGCTCAGGCTGTTCCTCCCCTCCTTCTGTCCTCCTTGTGAATAAGAGAGCAGCTGCAAGAAAGCTTCTTTCATAAAGACAGAGACACCTGAGTGGAGCATATAAATACACATTTGCATGCCCCCCCCCCATATTGGAGACAGGCGCATTTGTCCCACCCCAAAATTACACCGCGGAGTAGAAAAATACTTGATTTTGAAATCTTTAACTCGCGTGCTTTAATTTTGAAGGCGCAGTATAGTGTCATGTCACTGAGCTACCCCCGCCCCCCTCTGAACAGCTGGTTGGGAGGCGGAGACAGCAGCAGGAGTCAGAAACTCTTTTGAATGAGGTTAAACGGTCTGTCGGGAATGTTGCCATTAATATGGCTTGTTTGTAACGTCTTGTTGTCAGTTTACTTTCATATATAGAAACCAAATCTTTTTCAGTCATCTTAACCCTGGGATGGTCAGTCGTCCAATATTTAGCCTGCTAGTACCAGTGCGGCCACCTGATAAAGTAAGCCTACAGGCTGGAATGGTCATTATGCTTGATAAAAGACTCAAGCCATTGTTTCGTGGTTTGCCCACATCTTACAATTATAAAACATATACATATGTAAATTATACATGCAATAATATAGGTATGCACAGTATTTTTCCCAAGAAATATTTGAAAAAGAAAAAAGTAAAAGATCAAATTGCATTTTTTATGCTTTGCTCAGAGTATTTACAGATCTTCCGATGTGTGTCCCCCCTTCCAATAGTAAACTCATTCCTACGCCCTTGTAAATACATCACGGCTTTCAGCGCATCAGGAAAGAGTTTCCTGAGCTCAGAGATCAGCTGAGCAGGAGGCTCATTCTCTCATAGACTGCTGTCCAATCAGACGTCACAGGAGTCGCCCCCTGCTGGACATTAGAGAGAATGCTTCAGCGTAGGCTTCACTGGTCTAATTTGAAGTCATCTGGACTTCTTTTGGGTTCTTGAAAGACATTTCACTTTTCCTCAGTCTGCAGTCTGACTAATCAATTCTCTGAAAAGTGGCGTGACCTCTCATGGAAACTCTTGTCTGCTTGGTTTATGGACAGTAAGAGGATCCCTGCTTTTTAGAGGCCATCTGAAGCCTCTTGTTTCCCCTGAGGAGCGTTAATGAGAGATCCCATCTCTCAGCAAGGAGCAGGTTATCTTTATAAGCTGATTAAAGCACTTGTTGACCTCATTAAGATGTGACAGTCAGTCTGCTTACAGGTTTGATTTCTCTTGATTCTTCTTCACTTTCTCTTCTAATCAGCCTGCATCAAATCAGATCCACCCACCAAACCTCGTTACTTCATTATCTGCCTTCATGGTCCACCTCGCCTCACTGTGTGCTGTGGTGCAGTAATAGAGTCTGAGCATTCAGCCCACGCTGCTGTAATAACATGTGTGTGTTTGAGTGAAATGTGGCTGCTTTGTTTTCTCTGCAGCTCCTCAAACACAAATCTTACTAAATATACCCACAAGGCCGTTCAGCCTCAGCTGGAGTCTGATTAGTTACCATTACTGCAGCCACAGCCTGGAAGTACAATAACCGGACTCATCTGATGTTTTTGTGAAAGCGTCTCTTTAAACTGTGTCTGGGAATCCCACCTCAGCTGTTTACATCTGCGGCTCTGCAGCTCCAGCTTTACCCGGGCGAAATTACAAACACCACAAACATACAGAGAAACAGAGAGGACGGGCAGCAGGAGCTTGTTTTTGCGCTGCATTAGTATGAAATTCAAGGTCAGGACTACAAACTTATTAACTCTGCAAATATGCAACAAGGATGAAAATACTTAGATGAGAAATCTTAGATGGGGAAAACTCCACAGAAACATCTCCTGTGACTACTCCACACAGTCTCAAACACTCACATTAAAACCAAAGACTTCAGCATCCAGGGCCTCATGCAGGTCTGGACAGCGTCCAGTGGAGCTGCTGTGTTAGTCCTGTCTGTTTCCAGAGGCCCACCAGAATAACCATTACAAACTTTAACTAATGATTAGAACCAATCACACGACTTCAGTGAAGATAAAACAAAACAATATGAAAACCTGATGAAAAACAAATTTCACTATAACACTCATAACACAGTCTGTTTGCTTCTTTGGCTTCAGCTCCTCCTACACGATCAGAACCTGTCACACAGGTGCATCTTAGGTGCTTATGATGATGTCATCACTTTGCCTAGTGACCACCTGCCAACGGACTACAAAGGCCTGTTTTTAGCTTTTATACACCTATAAAACTATCATTTTATTGTCACAATAGTAACATCTAATACATATCCACAAAACTTCAAGTCTGCATGTACTTTCTGTAATACCACGTTACAGCAGCAGCAGCGTGCCAGCTGCCGTTTCCTGCACTGCTGCTGCCACTCCATCCTCCTCCACCTTTCTCATTCCCTGAAAACATTTCCCCTCCACCTCAGTCACCTCCATTTGCAGTTTTCTGCAGAATGAAACATCAAATCAGGAAACCATCCCACCTCCAGTGAAAGTGATCACATCTGAGCTTCATCCGAACAGCATCATACATCTGTGTGAAATTTACTTTATTTCTACAGTTAAAAAAAAAACAAAAAAGTCATTATCCAAAATGAAATAAAAACAGGGGTGTTTGTCCAAATGCATTTAAAAAAATGACTCTTAAATTTGAATGTTTTAGTTTATTTAAGTGAAATTAAAACTCTGACTTGGTTCGGGGTGCATCTGTCCAGCGTGTTGGTGCCGTGGTGGTGCAGCACAGCGAGAATAGGCTGGGTCTTGATTTCCAAACATTCAAAAATAATTTTAGCAGAGCCTGCTGGAAGTGTAACGCTGATAGCAGTGGTGCTAAAGCATCTGTAATGCAGGTCAGCAGTTCTTCAGTTTCTGCTTCTCAGTGTGTTGAATGTTGAACATGATAAATCAAACCGCTGATTGGATCCCATTTTTATGTTTGTTTAGAAGAGTTTTAATCATAAAGTCTGAGCTTATGTGTTCATGTTTCATATAATAATAATTCTTCACTTTTTTCATATTAAAATCAGATAAAGGTCAATAGAGAGAAGACTTAACATTATATTAGAAATCACATCAGGGTTACTCCACCTCAATCCACAGAGCGCGTCCTCAGGAGCTTGGCTCAGGGTGATGATGTGTTGGTTTCATCACTTTATGGACGTCTCAGTCAAAGTTCCTGAATTACTGAAGAGTGAAGAAATTACCTTGCTTTCAACAGCATGCTGGAAAAGAAGGAAGGTCAAATCAAGGTCAGAGTAGGGGTCATAGGTCAATCCAATCTAAAATTTGATGACTGCATTTTATACTTCCAGTTCATACCAGCCCAAATGGATCCAAACTGGAAGAAGAGTTGAGCACTGACCTTATGAATGAGCTCCTCGCTGCATTTGGACCATTTTTACCGAAATTCAGGTCAACATGTCTTTTCAGACATTTCTGAGATCAGCGAAGAACTTTTGTTCTTAGAACTGATATCAGAGCAGATCATGCAGACTGCATCATTTTCAGTTTCAGCGATGAAGACATTCATTTCAGGAGCACGTTGGCTGCAGACCAGCGCAAACTATCAGCTGACCGACTTCCAGGCATCGCTGAGGAAGCAGGTGAGACATAGCGAGGTGAGATGTTTGTGGACAAACAGGCTAAACTAAAGAGACCTCAGAAAAACTCGGTGTGGACCTCCTTTGAATTATAAATCACCATAATAATAAAGATGTTTGGGTGGGGACCATTCTTTGGAGGACAGTCCATACCTAATCCAGCCTGCCTTTGCTCCCCAGGTGGCCAAATATGCAGATGTGAGACAGATGTGTCAGCAAGACACAAAAAGTTCAAAAGTCTGTGTCCCCGTCATTCATCTGGATGATCACCAGGACTTCAGCCTGGCCTCTGTAAGCAGCTGCTGTACCTGTGGAGGTGGGGTAACATGCTTTCTGTGAGGCTGTGGATCAGAGTCTGGCGCTCCTGCTGTTACCCACACAGAGGCGTTCATTAGAGAGGACAGCTCCTATCGATGTGTGTCAGCCCAGATTAATGTTTGGCTGTAAAAAGTAATCAATGTACTTTAACAACAGAGGATGTTGCTGATAATGTGACGGTGCTGCCCATAAACACTCCCACTGCAAACACGTGAATAACAAGCAGAACAAAGATGGGTTAAAGCCGCTCTGCTCATCTCCACCTGCATGTTTTAATTCTTCCACAGCAGCTCTGCATGAGTCACACTTCATAATAATCCTTCTTTATCTGACACTTGGCCATTCACCCTGTCTGAAATGGGCTGTTTTAGCTCTTCCCTTTTTGAGTCAACTTTCTTCCGAGTGGCTGCTCCTCAAACAGATGGTTTGAACAGCAGGTGTCTTAGATGACCATATAAGGATATCTGCTCTCTGGGACATTTTGATTAAAACCTAAGCTGGACGCAAAGCCAGGCTCACAAAATCTGTTTCTGAAGTAAGAAAAATGCTCCCAGCCTCCCTATGAGGCCAGTTTATGCTGCTGGATGATGGCCAGAGAAGACTGGACTGGAGATGCATCGCTTTATTATTTTATTGTCCATCCATCCATCCTCTTCTGCTTATCACGTTCAGGGTCGCAGGGGGGATGGAGCTGATCCCAGCTGACAGGGCGAGAGATATGAAATTATCAGATCAAGGCCCACTCCACTGCAGCCTGACAAACCTGGGACAGCGTTTTTAGCTTGTAATAATATTTTTCAACTGTTTAACAATCACACTAGTTTCACTTTAGCATTTTTTAGTTAATTTATCAAGTGCTGGTATTTATTGGTTATTTGTGTTCACTGGTGCTGAACTGCTGCCTGCTGGATGTGTGAAACAACTTTGTTTTTATGTGAAGCATAAAAATGACAAATAAAAAGGGACCCGAATTTCATCTTGAATTCTCAACAAGTTTCGGTGAACTTTCCAAATCAGATCATTTTCAAGTCCAGAAGATCGCTTATAAGTTTGGATGAACTCCCTCCAGCTGTCCTTTTACCCAGGGAGGAAAAATCCACTTTTCAAAGGGAAAAAAAAAAAGAAAAAAAAAGCTTAATTCAGATCAGTGAAAGAATATTTATTCATATCACATTTCTATAAAACACATCTTCAGATTATTTACTGAATGATACAGAAACAGTCACCACCCAGAGGGTGAGAATGAAGGCCCGCAGTTCCCCTGCAGTCCAGCAGAGACGCCAGCAGTGCCGTTTTTTAAATTATTTTTATGATAGTTTTATTGGGGCGTGGCCTCTTTGACTGACAGGTGGATGGTGACACAGGCGGCTGTAGCGGTTAGCTGTCTGCTAGGCTTCACCTCAGCTAACTGGAGTCCCTGAACTGGACCTGTGGACCGTGTTTGTTCTGTTGGAGGCTTTTGGAGCATTTTTAATGCAACTATCAGACCAATAATATGGCTTGACTTTTTTTTTTTAAACCATATTTATCATAAAGGGTAACACTCTTTAGGTATTAAAAGTGTTTTTTAAGGAAAGGACACAAAGACTCCTTCATTTTGTTTCTGAGCAGAGAGAATTTTAACACTCGGACATCCTTCTATCTGTAGCTGCCCCCTTCACAGGAAACCTCCAAACAAACTGAGCCATTCACAGCTTCAGTCCAAACATGTTCTCATCATCCCCACGACTGATGAAGAGTACTGCAATACAATCTGTTGACACATGCACAAGCTCCCGTCAGCAGCGATGCATCTTACAGAGTTTATTCTTTAACTAATGGAAGCATTAGAGCTCTGATTTATTCATTACAGCAAAGAGCCAGACAGGAGGGGAGAGGGAGGGGGGTCCACTTTGCTTTGTGTGGGATTCAAAGAAAGGCTGAAAGGTAACCAGGCAGCGTCTAACCCACAGTCACTCTTCCCGTGTTTCCCTGCTTCAGTAATCAAACTGTGATTAGGATTAAAGTTTGCACTCTGGTTTATATCAGTGTCTGCTAACAGTCCGGAGGAGGCATGCTGCGGCTTCCTGTGACTTCCAGCAGTCTGGTGATGATGTCAGAATGGGTGGGGTGAAATGTCAGGCCATCCACCTCCATGGCCAGGTGTCCGGTTTTCCCGCTTCGGATCCCAAACTTAACCAGAGTGGAGAGGAAGGACTCCTCCTGGGTTTCACATGGAGAGACGGAGATGAAATCAGCTGCTGTGGCTGTTATGAACAGAAGCTCTGAATCCTTCACCATGCTCAGCCTCCAACCTTCTGTGAGCAGTTTGAGCGCAGAGCTGATCACAGACGGCTGGAGGCTCAGGTGTAGTGCTGAGAGAAAAAAAAATCCCTCCTGACCCTCAGGATCAGAATTAACTAAAGTAATATAATACAGTTACATAAAGCCGGCCCTAATTTCACCTTCATACTGGGTGTATTTCCACAGTTGCAGAGTCTGGAAGACCATCTCTTCGTGCACCTCTGTACTGCTTCCAGCTCCCCAGTGATGACTGGAATTCGCACTCATACAAACATCCAATAAACATCCTCAAACCTTTTGCTCCTGTTTGCTGCTCAGCTAAATAAATAAATGTCCTGCTATCTGAGGAAATGCTGAGAGTCATTTGTTTCAAACTGGTTTCCTTTCCCTTGTTTCTATAATCATTTATGTTGTGTTGACAGCCCTGAGTATCAGGAAGAGGGAGCTCATAAATACACACTTAAATCTGTGGCATAAATTAAAGACAGCAGAGTTTAAACTGATAAATTGATGGTTAAGACGAGCAGCAGAAAGAAAAAATTACCTTCTCCACAGATGGCAAGTTAGTGGTCCAGTCCTGCAGCTGCTCTGTGGGGGTCACAGGTTCCAGTCCCAGCCCTCTCTTCAGGTAGCGCCGGTGTGATGGGCAGGTGTGGAGCAGATAGAGCCCGCAGGCCACAGCGTACCCTCCCCAGTTGGACACACCTGCAGCAGCACATGAGGAGGCCAAAAAACATGGAGCGCCGCGTTAGTTTAAACTCCAGCTCACAGCATCAGATATACCAGCTGGTCCAGTCCACACCTCCCACTGACTGTCCAAACACTAGTTTCGATTTCACAGCTCTGGTGCAGGAAAAGAGAGAGAAAACTTTACAAACAGCCATAATTCTGATATCCTCACAGGAGCTCTGAGTTTGGAGAAATACAGCAGATCATGGAGGAATTTTTACTTTACATGCTACAAAAATTCACACAGGCTAAGATTACAGATCATCTCCACTATTATTCCAACTACCCAGAGGTCCAGACATCACACTGGGCTGTGAGAGTGAGGCTCTGGCAGGATTGTTTAACCAAGATGAAAGAAATGTGGGTGGAAATCAAATGAAATTTCAAAGCACCATCAGCTTGTTTATAGACTTTGTTCATAGTTCCTACTTGAGTCTGATAATTTAAGAATATGTTACAGAGACAAAAAGCTGATTATTTACTCCTTTGTTTTGGCTCCTTATTGCTCAAGATTAGCCATGTGTGGGGAACCACATTATTTAGAGATCCCGACATCACGGGATCCATTAGAGCCATGAGTGCTTTCAGGAGGCTTTGAGGCTTCTGCTCAGCAACCCATCAGTGAACCAGACACAGATGAAACTAATGCTTACTTAACAAACTCTAGTGCTACTGAAAGCAGCAAAGTGCAATCCATCCACAGCCACAGTGATTTTTAGTATGCTGTATATCCTGGTGAAATGTCAGGATGGATGAAGTATGAATAATGCATGCTGTCTAAGCCTGCTAAAGATGACCCAGCATGTGGAACACAGCACAGTGACTGCAGCTGCACATCAGTCCTGTTACTGCACAGAGCGAGTCCATACCAGCTGTGATGGCAAAGTCTGCAGGAACGTCACAGGCTATCAGACTGCCTTTGGGCATCAGGCTCTGCACCTTCTCCTTCACCTTCCCCATCCCCAGCTCGTTTCCACCATCACCGATTCCTGCAGACACACACACACCTCTTTATTTCTAGAGCACACCTGCTGGGATTCCTCCACCATTTAAAGTAGTTTACTGCTGATGTGAGAGCTGCAGGCGGGTCAGTCGGTGTCTTCCAACTTCGAATGTGGATGCAGCATCACTGCTGCTTTTATTATAAAAATGTAAGAGTCAGAAAATCAGAGTGCTCCTACCTGTGGTGCTGATTCCAGGTATGTGTTTGGCAGCAATGAACAGGTCGTCCACTGGATCCACCAGGTGTTTGATGTTCACTCCTCTCATGTTGTAGTAGTTTCCATCTGCAGCCCGTCCACTGCGCTCTATTGCCAACAGGTGGTCGAATCTGGTAACAAACATTACATTAAAACATCCAGTGAGGGTATGAGGGATTTGACTGCATCAGAAAGTCCAGGTATATAGTCTGTGTTACTTTACTCAGCTGGAGTCAATGTATTTTCCTCTTATTTCTGTTCATTTGATTAAAGGAACTGGTATTATGTAATAAATCAAACCATAAAATTTTTTTTTTTTTTAAAAACCTGGTGATTATGTGAAAACTCTGGAATACGGGGATATTTTCTCTGTGGCCGCAACCTACAGCGAAGAACAAGCCACAGTGGACACCAGTGTGCCGAGCCAGAAACATGCAGGAAAGGCTCCCCCAGTGGATGAGGCCCCCAATGAGAGCCAACAGAGGCCACACAGTATATCTCCGGTCCCACCTGGATAGCACGGACAGCCAGGAAGAGGAGCCCACAGTCCCAAAGCCAAGGAAGGACACAGACTGGCACAACCAGGACATCGGGGCACACCCAGCAACACATGCTGGCCCAGCCCTACCACACCCTACAGAGCAGAAGGCACCTACCCCGGCCTAGTGGGCAGGACGCAGGTACCAGGCAATCAGGCCTACAGGGAGGACCCTGAGCATGCACCCCACAGATCAGTATGTGCCATTTGGATAAAAAGGTGGAGAGCTGTGAGCACATAATCTTAGAAAATTGGCCTTAAGGGGGGGGGTGAGCTAAAGCAGCTGGATTCAGACACAGGATGAACTGAGGAGCTGCACCGAGGCTCAGTGCGAGATGAAGAGAAGTTATTCTGAACTATGAACCATCCAAAACTGCTCCAGCAGAGCCCGACGATACAAAGATGGAGCTGAGAAGTAGATCACCCTTTGTAGTTAAAGTAGCAGTTTTCCAAATGTTGTCTGCAGCTGTTTGCAGGATTATTTCCTCTGATTTTAGGCACCACAGCACAGCTGGACCAGCAAAGTCAGCCTTACTGTATGTCACATGTCAGCTCACCTGGGCTTGTTAGGGTCCCCATGGTGACACAGGAAGTGTAGCGCAGCATCTGGACCGCTGTCTTCAAATGTGACCAATGGGACCGCAGCATTCAGGACTCCTGAGGGTGACAAAGCATAACGTGACATCTGGAAGTTAAAAGTACCTTTGACTTCGCTTGGTCGTTACAACAAATGAGCTTTAAGCGTTTCTTTTGCTCATTTTCACCGGAATGGATCAACAGGTGTAAACGACTTCTTCCTCACCAAATAAAAAACCATAGCCATTAAAATGATGCAGTGAAAATGCCATCCTCACGTTTTTTTATTTCCTGATTCAGTGTCATCCATTTTCAATTTCAAATAAAGTTTTTTTGGGTTAAAAAAAAAAAAAAAGAAAAAAGAAAAAAAAAATCACCTCAGGGTTCCTCAAGTTGAATTCAAACTCTCTCACCTGTCCTCACTGCTTCATCGATGATGGCCCGGTTCATCTCCAGTGCCCGTCGGTCTGTCACTATGGTTACCCGTTTCCCCAGAGACAGCAACATGGTTGCCATGGCAATGGCTCCAGGTGGGCCATCGGTTTCATCAGGAGGACTGAAGAAGAGACGTAAACACTGAGAATCACCAGCATTAGTCGCGACCTCTGCCCTCTCTGCGGCCTGCCGCTGAGAGTTCACAGACTGTAAATAAATGATGGAGGCAGCGTCTGCTGTAACGCTGAGGCTGCCTCCATCGTTTGTCTGCACTCAAAGTAAAGCTGATGTTGAATTTTGGTTGCCAGGTCACGTGCCGTCCTCCAACACCAAAAAAAAAAACAAAAAAACACTGACTAACAGTGACAACCCGGGATGAGAACACCTGTGTGTCAGGTGTGTGTGTTTTTATGGGTACCTGTGCATGTAGTGTGTAGGGAAGCCGGTCATTATGGCAACAGAGGAGGAATGGGAGAGAGCCAGACAGGAGCGCAGGAGTTCATCCTGAACAAATAAAGCTCTGATTCCTCGCTCACCTGCAGACACAAACTTTCTGCTCAGTTTTCAAAAAGAAGAAAAGGAAGCGCCACACGGCTCTGACGGCTATTCCGACAGGTGCTGCTCAGCTGGGCAGGTAGAAGTACAAAGACCAAAATGAAATATTACATACTGTAAGTATAGCTCCAGAGGAGCTCGGGCTTAAGGTGGAATCGCAATTCAAGTTTATTCTTCAAGCAAATAGGCAGAAAAAGCAGACCAACAAATATAAACTGAGTCTTCTTCAGGATCACCTCACAGCCTGACACGGCACGCTACCAGCCCCTGTGGTGCAGTGTTCAACCTGCAGAGGGCGCTAAAAACAACTAATAAGAAAACCCACAGAAGCTCATTCAAATTTAAACAAAGAAAATTTGATCTATATGAAAAAGACGTACATGCATTGTGATAAAGAGTACACAAATGAAACACCACAAAACAATGTTCAGTTCTGTTTATTATTATGCTGCTGGTAGCAGCATCGGCCCTGCGGATGGGCCATGCTACAGCATAAATCAGCGTGTGTAATTTTATCAAAGTTAAACTGCACCCAAAAATATGAAGAACCCACATCTGATTTTTCATTCTGACTGATGATGCATGTTGGTCTATTTTTTCTGCCAAGAATAAACTTAAATTCTCGATTCACCTGTAGACAGAGCACCTCAGGAGGTTTCTGAGGTTCTACTTGCTCCACATAATATCTGACAAGTTCTTGGTTCTCCTGAAAATGAAATGGCTTCCTTTTTTTACCTGGATCGTCTCCGATGATCGTCTCCAGCTGTCTTATCTTTACTGCTGTTGCCTGAGATACCAGGCTGTACAGTAAGGGATTGTGGGACACCTGGAAACAGAGGGGGCTCAGCTCAGGACTGGGTTTGGTGTCAGAGGGCGGCGTTATGGTGGAGTAAGGAGAGTCAGGAACATCAGTGAGGAACATGCAGCCGGGTGAGTGACTGAACGCCAGCGGAGGCTCTGAAAAATGACACAAACTGTTCGGTTCTGCTGCTGGCTGTGATGTAAACACAGTTTTAGCCAATCATGGTGCTCACTGCTCCTGAGGATCGCCTCGATAGCAGTCACGCCGCACGCCCAGAAGACTGTGACATCACCAGGCTGCCGCTCCACCGCCTCCCCATAGTCTGGCCTGGATAGGTCCTGAATGCCAAGGAGAGCTGTGCACACACACACACACGCACACACGAGAGGTGAAATCAATGAAGCAAATTAAGTGTGTGTGTGTGTGTGTGTGTGTGTGTGTGTGTGCGTACCTGGGTCTCCTATGTGTACAGGAGCTCCATGTGCCAGTGGGTTGAGATGAGTGACCCTGACTGCTGCATCAAGCAGAGCAGCTGGGACAGGACGCATCGTGACCACTAGAGGGCAGCTGAACACTCCAGCAGGAACACAGTGAACTGCAGTCTGCACACACACCACACACACACACACACACACACACACACACACACACACAGATAGAGCTGTTTAGCTCAGGCTGTGAGTGCCTCATGAACTCTTGGACAAACCGAGCCCCCTCACTGCTCTTTAACCTCCTGCATTCTGGATCAGACACATCCCTGTGAACCACTGCAATCAACACACAATTCAATGTTAAAAGGTGGAGGTGTGGGTGAAGATGAAGCTGGAGAGCTTGTGTGTGGTATCTGTGGGTATGCTGAATGCTTGCTACACCTCGGCTGCGTTGTGCGTGTCAAAGTTTTGTGAACGTGAAATAATTTCAGTTTAGTGTAACGCTGCATTAGAAGCTTTCTGGTCACAAACATCATTAATGATTAATCAAAATAATCAAGAAGAGTTGCTCGACTGACTGATTGATCCTTTCAGCTTTAGTTTACACTGAAGGCCTGTCTGTGCAGCTCTGTTTCTGACAGTGAGCTCACCAAACTGAGACATAGCAGTGCACAGCACAGCATACCCGGTACATGCTGACATTCCTGCCCTGCTCCACATTCCTGACGGGGACTCCGGCATCTTTCAGCTTGCCCTCGAAGCCAAAGCTGCAGCCCAGATAGAAACACACCATGTGAGACCACGCGCCGGGATGCTCCGCCTGCTGCTCGGGTGGAGACCTGGGAGGTAAAGTGAAACTCATGCACTGATAAATCCAACTGCTGTCTGCGAATGGTAATGCTAAAGGGAATAACAGGTTAGGCAGGTAAAGCAGGACCCGCTGCTCTTCATGGCTGTCACTGGATTTTGTGCTTTAATGTTGTATATTTAAAGAGTTTCTCGGTTAAAGTAGCATAGATCATTTAATGGCACACTCTGCCTAATTGATCAAACCACATTTAGCTTTCAGAAGAGGAGAAATCCTGCTGGAAACACCTGAGCTCTAGTTTACCATCTTTTAGCACTAAATTATTAATGGAGATTGCTTGGATGCAGTCATGATTAAGGGATAAATTATTTTCCTGAGTCATGTTTGATTTTCCCTGTGTCTGTCAGTGTTACCTCGGCTGACGGCTGTAACTCTGCAGGCTGGAGACTGTTTTCACCAGGCGACCATCCTCATACACGCAGTACTGAGAGATATCAGTCCTGGCAGAAACACGGAGACGGGAGTGAAGCAAACACAGCCAGCTTTCCCTGTGACGGCTGATGCCCTCTGCTGCTGTCAGAGGCAGTGACCATGAAAGGCACATGTCAGTATAAATGACATCATCATTAAATAGGATCCGAGTCAGTATTTGTCTCCATGGGTCAGTCTTATGCCCGTCACTGCTTTCATACTCGTAAATCTGTTTGGATCAGTTTTAAGAAGCCCAGCTGACTTAGGCACACAGACTCCAGCCTTTCAGACCTCATTTTAAATCGGACGGGTATAGAGCAGGAAAAAAAAAAACAATCATACAAGTCCAACATGGCACCGCCGAGTACGAGCTGCTGGTTTAAAGTCAACTACTGAAGGCGGTCCAGTAGAAAAACTAGACAGCTCCTTCGCTGCTCCATAATCTGGAGAGGTGCAGCTCAGGCTGGTGTTTGTCTGCTCTGGTTCCTGTAAGAAGTCTTGATGCTGCATTTTAAACAATCTTGAGTCCTTTAATTGATCTCTGATTGATTCCTGTTTAAAGAAAACTACAGTAATGTAACACGGAGGAAATGCCTGTTAAATTCAGCTGAGCTCATACAAACTGCTCTCATCTCAGAGGTGAATAATTCCAACTGAATCAGCAGGACATTATTCACTTTGTGTTTCATGAATTCAACATTTAAACAGCATCTGGAGCCTGGCTGAGCGCATTGGATTTCTTTACAAAGGGAACAAAATGACGTGAACACAGGAAATGTCCGTTCACCTTTCCGTTCACCTTTCCGATTGTTCTACGATTGGAAAGGTTCCACTATCGGCTCCAGAAACACAAAAAACGTCCTACCTTATGTCAGCATAGCGAGCCAGAGGTTGACAGGAAGTCTCTCCCGACTGACTGCGATAAAGGAGTGGCAAGGGGGCGGGGTTACTGCGACAGAAGGCTTCGAAGTCGTCGGCCAGATGTTTGGGCAGGATGACCACATTAGCCTGCTGGTATCCTGAGACACGCACACAGCAAACATACAGATGTTACAACAGAAAGAAAAAGCAAGAGGATCATCTTCATGCAGGATGACCTCATCCTTCTGCTTCCTCAGCTGATTCCTCCAAACACAGAGGACACAGTCATCAGGTTTCTTTCTTGGATATTTGAAAGGAGAAAAATGGATCCTCTGAGCATCTTTCAGCAGTATGTGAAGCTGGATCAGGTGATCTTCAGGATCATCACAGGCATGTGTGGGTTGGATTAATGGAGGTGTCCATCCTCTCGCACCCACACACACACACACACACACACACAAAAAAACACGGTGCTCAGCATCTCCAAAATAAAAGTTGTTTCTATGGCATCAGTTTGTGTGCAGAAGATCAAAAACATCTGGAGCCCAGTGGCTGATTTGCAGCAGTCATACAAACAGCTCTGACTTCAGAGCCTAAATGAAGAAGGGCACCTGTAGTTAACCTTGAACAGGTATACAGTAGTCAGGCTGAGGTACAGTACAGCTTCCTGCAGAATGAGAGGACACCAACAGCTCTTGAGGGGTCTCCTCCTGACAGGAAATGCCATAAAACACCTCACCTAAGGGGGTCTAGGAGGTGTCCTGATTACATGCTGAACCACCTCAGCTAGCTCCCCTCACTGTGATGAAGCAGTGGCTCTATGCTGAATGACCGAGCTCCTCAACCGCTCCCTGAGGCTGAGCCCAGACACCCTCCAGGGGAAGATAACTTCTGCTCTCTGTGTCCTGTGAACCACCCCATTGAAAGCTGGAGGCTGTCCAGAAGGACTGAATCATCCACAAAAATCAGAGATGAGATTCTGAGGCCACCAAGGTTGAAGCCTTCTGCACTTGGCTACACCCAGAAACTCTGTCCGTAAAAATTATCAGCAGAATCGAGAGAAAGGGCAACTCTGACAGAGTCCAGCACCCACTGGAAACGAGGCTATCCTGACACCAACAAACCACAAACCCTCCACCGCTCAGCGGTGGCTAGAAATCCTGTTCATAAAGGAGTCCAACAGCCAGCAAGCTGATGGGGCCTGATGCCCCATACACCCCCTCCAAGGAATACCTTCTTCAAATACACAAAACACACACTCAATTATCCCTGAGAGGACAAAGAGATGGTCCAATATCTTCCTGAATCTGAAGTTCCACCAACTGAGGTTCCTCCTCCTCAGATATAGACCTTCACAGGGAAACTGAGTCTGAACTTCACATGACATCTTCTATTACTCCTTCTTAAAAGGAATTAATAAACCAGCAAAGGATTACAGATTTTTCCTGGTGAGCTGAGCTCCATTTCTTAGTTCTAACTCATTCCTCAGGTTTCTGAAGCTTTGCTAAATCCTTTGCAAGCTTGAAATCAGGAATGCTGCTGCCATCTAAGTGTGAAAGATCACAGCTTGTCCTCAGTTCTATTAAACATTTGCAGATGCAGCCTAAAACTTCAGGTGATCTCTTACCATTGGCTAATCCAGTCGTGGTCTTTATCCTGGGATCTTTCTGCCTGATCAACAACCTCAGCTCAGCAGGACTCAGATTATCGAAATCATCTGCCGTCAGCATCTCACAACACTAACTTCAGTAAGCTGCTTCAACTACAACCGCTTTCTTCTCCTCACCGGACAAACTGCTTCCTGTGGGCACACAGGGCTGATGCAGGTGTGGGGGGAGGAGCTGAAACAATCACCTGCTCTTATCTGCTTCACTACAGTTAATGTTTGACTGGAGACGAATTCAATGACGTTAATCTGTGAAACACTTGACTGTTTCTTCTAAAGTCCACCTGGTGTTTTTGTACCCACACTGCTCGACTCGGTGACTCTGTTTCCAGGCACATTTTCATTTTCTCTTCTTACAGACAACACGTTTTTCTCACAGAGTCGCTTCTCTGGTCTTCGTGCTCTCCTCTCCCTGCGCTGCTGAGAGTACAGACTGAAATAAAGACCACACACTCGCTGCCCTGTTGTGTGTTTTTGCCTGCATAGAGCAGCTGTTGGCAACAACAACAAAAAAAAAGAAGCTTCAGCCGGAGCAAAAACAAAATCCCCGGCTCTCTAATAACCCCCTTTGAACAATTTTACTACATTAGTTTTTCCCCAGGTATCAGAAAACATTTCAGCAAACAAGGGAAGAACCATTCACAGCTTAAATCCCCATGAGGCCCAATCCCTGCAAACACACCTGGGCAACAGCTTCAGCCTGTCAGCTAGTTACTGCTGGTGCACACCTGAGATATTAAGATGCACCTCCACATCCGTATTTTAAAGATGAGTTACACAAAATTATCAGCTCACCTATAAAATTTACAGTTTTTGTCAGTTTCCCAGAGTCTTTTTTTTTCTTTTTTAACAGAGACTGGGATTTAATCCAGCTTAACTGTATTTTACGAGCCCCCCCCCCCCCCAGGGTTTAACTTTCACTCTGGCCGATGCATGTTGTTTTGTCAGAGGAGATATCTGTGGAAATCTTTCATTATCACTCCAGGAGTCAGAAAACAGTGTTACTGTTATGGCTACAAAAAGCAGTTTCAGTCTCGAAGTGCAAAAGTCCACAACCCATCTGTGTTGTTCAGGGCATTTAAAGACACCACCCTGTCTTCTCAGCCATGGGGAGCACATTTGGTTTACATTGTTTTCTCACTGATTTGCAGAAGCTGCATTCATTAGTTTGTATTCTGAGTCACGTGTGCTGCTGCAGTCCTTCCTGGTTAGATCAGTGAAGGTTTGAAGCTGGAGCTGGCTGATGTACAGAAGCACAGAGACGATGGAGTCTCTGCGGTTTCCCCCCTTTTGTGTTTATAATGGTTCACTCTGCTTAAAAGCTCATCTCTACACTGTGTGCGTGTGTGTCTGTTACCTGTGTTCATGGCAGAGTTACAGATACTCCTGAAGTATCTGAGGGAGCGTTGAGCAGCTCTCGCAGCAGGCAGCATCATTCTTCACCTAAACGTTAAACGATGCGGTAAGTAAACTTGAAGAATAAGTGGGCTGTTTGATTGGCTGTTCATCTGTGAATTAACCAACCAAACACAGTTTTTGGGAACACTATAACCATAAATTCACACGTGATGTCATGCATAAATTAGCAGGAACTAATCTGATGTACGTCTCTGTGCATAAACAAATTCAGGAGCTGAATCGTGTGAACGCACCTCGAGGCGACTGATGTTGTGATTGGGCGCTTTATGAATAAAATATGACTAAAACTGAATTGAAGTGAAACTATCAGGAACAACAGAACAGAATAATTGTGTATGAGCACTTTCTTACCTGATGACACCTGCATGGAGTTTCCTCCTTTATTGCCTGGATGAGACCACACGGAGCAGCAGGTATCAAACACCTGTCAGATGAGGATGCAAAGTGTCAGGGATTCATCAGGAAGAAGAGTTCAACATAAAACAGCTCCATTAGGCGTGAAGCTGTGCTGTTAACAGGAGCTGCAAACTGCACTGGAATGAAGTCAGTGAGATCTTATTCAGCAACTCCAAACTTGTGCCTCACAAACACCTTCATGTTGCTGCTGCATTAAAGTGCAACACGTTTCCTTTAAATATTCAATTCAATTTTATTTATATAGCGCCAAATCACACCAAACATAAATCTTCTGCACTAACCAGCCACCCATCTCATGGACTCATTTCTAATCCTGTCCATCCTGCTCACTCCCAGTGAAGATCTGAGCACCTCCAGCTCTGCCTCCTGTCTTCTGGTTCTCCAAACCATCCATCACAGCAGGTCTCACTACCATCCTGTAAATCTTCCCTTTTACTCTGGCTGCTCTCCTTCTGTCACAGATCGCCCCTGACACTCGTCTTCACCTGCCCCACCCCGTCTGCACTCTCTCGCCTGTTGCATCCTCTCACTCTCCAGGACTGTGTTAAGCAGTCTGGTGAAAAAGCCCACTGCTCTCCCTACGAGACATCTCCATACCTTTCTTCGACAGATGCAAATATTTATTCTGTTTGTACTGCAGTGAGGAGGAAGGCTGTAACATCCAGAACCTGCGGACATTTTCAGCTCCAACTCCGTTTACTCTCTAGTTCTTTCTACTTTGAACAGAATTTGCAGCATCCAGCGGCTTCACGTTCACTAACCGCAGGGCCACAGAGAGGCATTCAGCTCAGGTCACTTTGCCATATGAAAAAAATCAAGATCAAAATCCTGTTCATATTTACAACAATGCACCCAGAGACATGCAGCCGCAGTTACAACAGTGTAAACATGCCTGTCTGCAGAGGGAGAAGGCAACAGATACGTTTTCTCTGGCTGTGGAAGTGGCTCAGTGAATGCGGCACACACTGGGACTTCTCATTTACTTTCTAACCCACTGATCGGGCAACCTTCCGTGAAGCTTCCCCGGACCTCCGGTTTGACCGCTACGGTTAGCGCCGTCCTCGGCGGAGGCGCCAGCTGTCACTGCTTCCTGTAAGGAGCTGTGCCACCAGTACCCGCTCATACGTTAGAAACCGTGTGTGTCACAACTCTGAATATTTTACAAGCTGTTTTCAGCAGCTGATTAATTGTTTCCTCATCTTATTTATCCGCTAGCTTCTTCTTCTTCTTTGGTGTTTATTGGCAGCTGGCATCCAGTAAGGTGCATTACTGCCTCCTGCAGGAAACTCCAGTCCTTTAGTATCCCTAACCAGTAGATCTGGCTCAGCCCAGTCTTTGTAAGCTAGCTCAGTACTGCTGGCCTTCCTGTGTCACCATCCGTACACCTCAGCATACTCCCCCATGTCATGTACTCGACCCAGTCTCCATAGTTTCCGCAACATTTCCTCCTTCCTCTAGCAAACTTTCTACACAACAGAAGTCTTGATCACAGACACCAGATGGATGTTTCCCTGTTATGAATAAAGTACTGTTGAGGTTACTGTGCCCCATCCAGATTCTCCTCATCATTTGACCCCTGTGTGTCTTGATATTGAGAAAACTTTACTTTGTACTGAATACAAATACCTTCCCATTATACTGTTGTTTGAGCTAAGTTACCATTGTCTGTTCATCAATGTTTTTCCCTTCTGATTTCGATAACTTCATTTTGTATTCAACCCGCTCTTTACGGATTTTACCAGCTCGTCTGCTTCTCTTGTTGCCCATAATCCCTACATGTGCTGGAACTATTTTCTTCCCGAGTCCTGCCAGGTTACTGTATGTTTGCAATATCTGACTCTGTGATATCCCTCCTTCCTGAATCACTGTCCACAACACTGCTTCTAATTACTAATATCGTGTATTTAACATGGCACCGTTTCCAAAACTATTGAACAATGTGAGATTTCAGGCACAGACTGTCAGATCCAAAATCAGCCTGAACTGGTTTATATCATTACAACAAATAAAGAAGCTCCAATGAAGTTTATTCTGCACCCACATTTAGATCAGCTTAATTTCAAAAGGATTTCAAACATTGTGAACCACACACCTGATGATGATAAACATTGTGAACCACACACCTTCACACAGTCTCAGAGAACTTGTGGTTCCTCTACGCTTCCCAGCTCCGTCCATCTCAAGACAAACTCTGAATTAATGCAATCATTTCTGTACAAGACATGAATGTTTTCACTAACAGGCTCTCAGAGCCGTCACAGACTCATCAGCCTGCAAAAGTTATGACATGAACACAGGTTCAGCAGCACAGCGTGGCTGTGACAATGCTGCTCAAGCCAGAGAATCACTGCTGACAAATCATTTCCCAAATGATATTCCAAGATGGGAGGAAGATCCGTGAAGCTCAGCAGATTACTGTGTGGAGAACATACCTGTTACAGCGTGGATTTATTCCTGTAAGATGTCTTTCTCAGGAAGGATTTTACACCTGAGAGTCACAGGTAGCTATGTGGGAAACACATGCAGACTCTTCCACAGCCAACATCTTTATCACAGCAGGAAGAACACAGGTGCAATAATGACAGCTGCAGTCCAATCAGGGCAGGTCCTGCTTATCGTATCAGAGCTGCTGCATCAGGGTGGATAGCTCCAGATAACAGGTACAGCCTGAAAGGTAGATCAGCTGAAGGTTGTTGGTTTGAATCCAGGTTCAGAGGCTTAAAAAAAAGTGGGTGGTCACAAGTTGGTGTGACAGAGGAGGATGCTGGGATAGCGTGAGGTGGAGGCAGATGATCTGCTGTGGCGCCCCCTTAAAGGGAGCAGCTGAAAGAAGAAGCTGTATTAACTCCATTAAACTGGGATCAGAAACATGTTTTACAAGAACAAACAGTGCCTGTAGTGGTTTGTTAGCCAGGATTCACCAATACACACAGATTAAACACACACTGAGGACTCTGTGCAACTGCTCTCACACTGACAGCAGTGGTGCACAGGCACAGCTTCAGGACGGCTGCCAAACGCACAAAGAACATATAGGACAGGACCCATAATGGGTTGCAACAGCAGCTCACAGCTACAGTTATTCAATGAACTCAGCAAAATCATCATTGTGAAACAGCACACAAGGTGAACAGGTAATAATACAAGAAATATTTGTCACAAGCCGACCCTCAGTCGGAGACAAAGAGGAGAGATCATTACTTTATTTTTAAATAATAAACAGAGACATCAGAAATATCAGTCATGTCATCCATGCACGTAGTCTGAAAGAAGACTGTCACTGGACACGTGTACTAATGTCGGCAGCTGACACCAAACCAAACTGAAAGCTGTAGGTGCCATTCCCAGGTGGGAGAGAGAAACAAGGTGGGTAGCTGAGGCCTACGTAAACCATGTGGAGACCCCTCACAGGTGGAACCCACTTTACTTGTTTTTACAAGATTTATCCAAGCCATGCTGGTATCATAATTACTGATGGCCTGTATAATAAGCAACTTTGTTTGGAGCTGTGCAGGGATGTGCACAGTGGCCAGCAGATGTCGCTGTGCAGATGAGCGTCAGCTGTGTGCATCAGTCTCAAATTCATTGCAGTTTCAGGCTCTTCATGCTTCTGAACCTCCGTAAGATCAGCAAACACGACTGAAGTGCCTTCACAAATAGAAGAACCATAAAGGTTCAAAGTTTAATATGAAACCTACAGAGTCCAGAAGCAGGATCTTACCTCCCTCCTCTGCACCTGTCCAAACCCTCTCAGCCTCTCTGACTCTGAGCTGTCCCTCTGATGGACTCATTTCTAATCCTGTCCCTCCTGCTCACTCCCAGTGAAGATCTGAGCATCTTCAGCTCTGCCACCTCCAGCTCGGCCTCCTGTCTTTGTGTACTTTTTTCTGTGTTGAAACGCTGCACTGCTTTGTTCTTTGGGTTTTCAGGGAGGAATCCATCAGCATGTTTCTTTCTCAGCCACATTTTTATTCTCAGATGTGTTCAAACCAACCATCAACATCCAGAGCTGAAAAATAAAACCAATCCTGCAGAGCTCTAAACCTGCACTCCTTCTCATGGCCTGTGGGGGGCGAATCCTCTAAATGCAGAAAGCTTGAAGGTATCTGTGGCCTAAGTAAACACTTTCCTGATGAGTTTAAGGTCTCAGTTTCAAGTCTTACTATATAAAACGATGTTAAATGAGCAAATTTTGGTCAGATTCTCCACAATATAGCCCCATCCCTCATTTCTCACATTTGATTTTAAGAACACCAAGATGGCAACGGCAAAAATGCCCAGCTCAAGGCTTCATAGATGGACTTCATAAACCAACAGTTAATGAAGGCTGCATTTGTCTTTTTTTTTTTACTGTTTATGCTTCAAACTAGAACCAGTAAAAGTGAGGGACATGATATCAGCATGTGAGAAATGCTGTGTGGTCGTCCTACAGGCATGTATAGGAGTCTGGTCAGATAATGGTGCTTCATGCTGTCCTTCCTTGACTCATTTATACTTCTAATAGCTAAGATGGAAACAGCCAAAGAACACTGAGTGGCTTCATGACTGTGTTTTTGATGACAATAACTACGGAAAATAGGCATTTAAAACATTCAGTGATGTTATTTTACTGTATGTGAGATTATTGCAGAGCTGTTTGTTCATGGTATTGATCCGAGTGCTATAGCTGCTGCGTGCTGTGCTGTGACAGGCTGACCTTTGACCTTTGACATCACTGGAATTCTGGGAATCAGCTTTGGCACATCAAATCAGAGGAAGCATAAAGCAATCACAGGTTTGAATCCCAGACCCCCCAAAAAATGTGAAACTTCTTTTTTGTGTCTTAGACTGGTGTTCAGGACCCAAATATATAAAATAATAATAATAATAATCCAAAGTTAACATGAGAAAAAGTCCCAAAAACATATAGAGTGACAGAAAAAATTAGGATGCAGAGGAGAGGGATGACACCCTAAATAAGGAGTCAACAGAAAACTATCAAAGTAAAACAGGAAGTGAACAAACAACCAACAAGGATACATGAAACATGAAAAACAGGTATGGATGGACACATTTGGAGGCCTGCATTTCGATCCAGCATTGGAACTTATCCAGGAAACTCCAGGGTTAGAGTTTTCTGTACTATGAGGGTGGACTGATATCATCATAATAACTGATGCTGCAGACAGAAACTGCTGTGGAGTAGGTTTGAGATCAACAGGAATGAAATCACAGTCTGCTCACCAATCAGGTCTCTGGAAAATCAGAATTCCTGGAAGATCCATCAGAGCGCAGAGGGAGGGCCCAAGGTTTCATGCAGCATCTGAAGCCTTTCAAGAAGAAATACTGACTCTCGGAGAAACGTTGGCTTTCTTTGTTTCCTGTTTGAAAACAGCTTCAGTGTTGTCTGATCCTAGAACCAAGCAGCTTCTGTGTCTGATTTCTTCTTTCCTCTCAGAACTTAAACAGCATCACGACTGGAGCTCAGACCATCTCAGTGTCTCACACACATCCAAACATTCATTTCCATCCATCCATCCATCCATTTTCTTATGCTTATCCCAGACCAGGTCATTGGGGCAGAGAAGCCCAGACCTCCCCCTCCCCAGCCACCTCGTCCAGCTTATCCGGGGGACACCTAGGTGTTTCCAGACCAGCCGAGAGTAATCTCTCCAGGGTGTCCTGGGTCTGCCCTGGGGCCTCACTGAACTCCTTCTACACCTGAGTTTTTACTTCAGCCACTGCTCAAGCCACGTTACACTTGGCCTGCCAGTACCCATCAGCTGGCCAACCTGTTAATACTCCTTCAGCACAATGGCTCCCTTCACCTCTGGTAGCTACCATCTGGTTCGGGGATTACCACTATGACAAGCACCAACCACCTTGCAGCTGCAGCTCTGAGCAGCAGCCTCAATAGTGGAATATGTTCAATTTAGATTCAATATCCTCAGCCAGCATTCATTTAATAGAATAGCAATTAAGCATTCAGCTGCTTTGGACTGTTTTAAAGAACATGCTGTTTAGGAGAAGCTGGAGATCAAATCTTCTGACATGCAAACTGTGGTTTCTACAGAGCTCTACACCCACTGCCACAGATCCCTCCTCCTTCACCATCCATCAGTCTGAGCTCACCTGAGCTCCATATTCACAGAACCACAGGAGCAGATTTTACCCTCTAACATCTGAAGGACCAAGCTCAAAAATGATGCTAGGAAAAACATCTGAAAACAGCCGGACCTCCATCTCTTTTAGAGAACCAGTGACAGCAGGGAGCTAAAATTTTACATAATTCCTTTTGAGAAATCAATCATTAAGCTGGATTATTTTTTCAGGTAAATCTGTGATGGTCAGGTGGGAGCCATTTGATGAACTGACATGGAATGACCCCTATACCTATTGTCCTTTAAATTCTTATCTTTTTAATCCATATGAACCTTAAACTGTCCCTCATTCACCTCAGTTACACTTTCTGACCTGCTGATGGTATCAGTGCAGTGTTGTGCAAGATCAAACTTCCAAAGAGCTCACAGGGACACTCAAATACTCATATTCACCAGAAACTGAGGAAGTCATCACAGCGACCCTCCTGAATAAGAACTAAAACACAGTGATTGGACCTGTCCTGTATTGGGGGTTTGTGCTGTTGGAGCTTTTCGGAGCATTTTTTTGTGCAATTATCTGACCAATAATATGGCAGCTGGGCGCTTCATTGGACTAACAGACTGTCCAAGAAGGCGGAGCTCCCATTTGCTGAGTGAGATTCAGGGATTTTCTTTGGATGTTACTGAGCGCTGATTAGCAGGTGACTGTGTGATGCGCCCGTACAGTCTGTGCATGCAGCCTGACAACCTCTTCTACATATATGCTCCCTTCTGGCTCCAGAAAAACAACACGGTGGTAGCAATAAAGCTAAAGTGGATGCTTTAAATCAGGAGTCCAGAAACCACTCATGGAGGCCATGTCCATTTTTATGTACAGTCAGATGAGGACAGTGTGGTCTAGGGGGGCTTTAACGCTGCGCTTCAGATGTTTCTTTGTCTTTCTGGCTGAGTGACGGGTCATCTGGGTAAATCCTGCTCCTGAATATTTAAATAGATGAAGTCACACCTGGATTTCATCAGCCTTTGGTGGGGGGGCACAGAATCTGTAGAGAGGGTGAAATTAAAATGAATTCATTAAAAAATAAACAAACAGTGTGCTGATGTCACTGGTCTGACTTTTATTTTGCTTTAGGCTCACCTCTGATTGTTTTTTATCTGCGGTGTCCCCGTCACTGTTAATGATTGACCGAAATTCTGATTTTGGGGGTGAGAGGAGGGGAGTGGGGGCATTTACCTTCGTTAGCTTCTGAAGGGTGGGGTGGGGGGGGGTAATACCAAAGGATAAATTATAGCACAGAGAGCTGCATCTGCTGACTGGACCAACTGCCAGACAGAGTTTGAACTTTGACCTCTGACAGGAGGGGCTGTATAAAGGCGCAGAGGTGCTGGGCGTTGCTGTATTAGTTTGGACGGAGGGCTGCAGCGCTCGCCGTCAGCCCAGCATGGGTTACAGGAAGCTGTGTGTGTTGCTGCTGCTGAGCTGCTCCACGCTGGCTCGTAAGTACCGTCCATCCTCAGTCAGATTAAATATGTAAAGACTGCTTTTAATGTACTGAACTTTCTGCCAGCAGGAACTGCTGTCAGTGACTGTGAGGGTGACGCAGGCACATGCCAGGGCATTGAAACTGATGCTTCACATTTAATCCAAAAGCTTTATGTTTCAGGCTCCTGCAGCTCTGCATCCATTTGGTAGTTTGTGTGCTTCCAATTCAGTGCAATAAAAACACTGCATATGGAATAGAGCTGGATTCTTGAAGCTCCACGGCTCACTTCTGTCATGACACACGCTGAAACTAAACATGAGCTCCATATATGTTCATCAGCAAAGGTTTAAATAACGAATCAAAGACTCGCTTTAAATCAACATTCATGAAACAGTTTTTATATTTTCACCAGCAGATCATTGAGGCATCCTTATCATAAAGGATTCTTTATACTAAGTTCTCATCACTTCATTTGTTCCTTATTGATTGAATTACTGTATTTACTGATTTTACTGTATTTACCGTCACTTTTTTAAATGTTTGACCTCTTCTATTGTGTCCTGTAACCATAGCTACATTTTGCTGTGCAAATGAAGCTTTATTAACATTATTAATGACATTTATATCATGTCTTTAATTGATTTTCAGTCTCATTTCTTGTTTCTTGCAAATGAATATGAATTAATAAAAATGAATGCATTTTTATGCATTCATTTTTAGTTCTGACATTTGTTTGAGTTGGCTCCTGAACATCTGCCAATATTTATAAACTCGTTGTTTTCACTGTCATTATGTTTAACTGTAACTGTGCCTGCAGTTATTTCTGGGATATCTTTGACCTGGTTGGTTTTTCTTTTGCACTGTTCTTTGCGATAACTTATTTTTCTTTATTCACACTAAAATCATTAATGTCACCAACAGTCAAAAACGACATTCATATTTTCAGATCCAACCAGCTTTCATTTCTCTGTGTGCGAGCAGAATGAGTCGTTTTAGAAAAGAAATTCAATATAATCAGCCAAGGAGTGTTACAAAAATCCATTATTCTGATCCAAATCAAAGCTTTTCAATCAAAAATCAATCAAAGTTTGATCTACAGTCTGTAATTTATTCTTTCATCACTGAGCTGATCTGATGTGAGATATTTGGTTGATGAGTTTTCAGGTTTTTATTCTGATTGGGTCCTTCTGGTACAAACCCTTTACTAACTGCTCTTTCTTTGGTGGATTTGACCACGTGAATATTTTACAATGACTTAATGTTAATATTAAGTATGTTTATGTGTTTTTGTCTTCCAGAGGACAGGCAGGAGAGTAGTGGGGAAACTCCAGTGTGTCAGTGTAAGTCATCCTCACATCAGAGCTCAAATACACAAACCTGGAAACTTGGTTTTTATTAGTCTTTGGGTAAAAAATATTTAAGCTGTTGATGATTTTGAAGAACTCTGGACTTTCTCGGCCCTGTGAGGGGTGTGTTTTACCTGGAAAAAGCTGAGTGTGTATGTGCACAGGGTGGAAAACGGGGCTGCAAACACACACATTGACCTGCTAACAGATCAATGAGACACTGATAAAAACAGCCTGTTTTCTGGAGATAGCAGCGCATGGACTCCTGTCCTATTTGTGAATGAGATCTGCAGTTCACTGTCAGAACATCCTTCACCTGTGGCAGGGTCAAAGGTAAGCATTGTGTGTAAGGGAGCAAAACTCTAACCATGTGATTCTCCTCCTACAGTGACATCCACATTCAAGGCCTTGAGGAAATATGTGTATCAGTACAGCACGGAGAGCCTGAACAGTGTGACGAGCAGCCCCGGCCTGAGACACGGCCCCATGCTCACCTGTCAGGTACACGACTCTCTCTAAATCCCACTTATTACTCGATGACACAATGTTCCTCTCTGAGTGTGGGCCTGCTGTCACATCTCCTCAGGTGGAGATTGAAGTCCCCTACATGTGCAAGTTCATCATGCACACCAGGGGCTGCACACTCAGGGAGGTCTCCTTCACGGGTCCAACGGGCCAGCCAGTCTACAGGTCGGCTCCCGGCTCGGATGCCTTCCAAGGTGCCATGGAGAAGTGAGTGCAAAAACATAGACTGCATATTAAAAATGCGATGTAGCCACAGTGACATCACTAATCAGTTTGTGAAGTCCTGATCTGAAGCCTCGGCTTTTGCCGTGTAGCTGCTGCCGGTTTTCTGAGTGTTGGGTTATTTCTGGATCAGCTGTAAACATGTTTATTTCTACTGTAAAGTTTTAACATTGGAGTCTATGGGGACTGACTCACTGCTGGCAATTCTGCTGGACAGCAGAGGAACTGCAGATTTTGGTGTTTGTACAATCACTCCTCAATACTCTCCTCCCCCCAAAAAAACATCAAATGCAGTGTGCAAACTCACATCAAGACCCAAAAGCTACATTTTAAAATTCAAGAATTTGTGAATGCATATGGACTCAAACCAGGATGGCTTTTCAGACCGAACACACATCCCTTTGATCAGGTTTTCTTCTCTTTGCTTCATCCAGGAACCCTCTGAAGTTCACATTCCACAGTGTCACCAGCACTCAACTTTACCCTGAGGCGAACGAACCGGCCAACATCCTCAACATTAAGAGAGGAATCGTTTCTGCTCTTGTGGTGCCACACACAGAGGACGGACAGAGCAGCCACATGGTGAGCCAAACTCAACAGGCTCCCCTGAAATACAACAGAAATTTTATTTCTATTAATTTTATTTATGCTGTATTTATTTCTGAGGAACCTTTTTGAGTTCTGATCTAGATATTTTCTCTGTCCTGTATTTAGGATTAAAATGGTCATAAAAATTCCTGCATCATCTAAAATATGTGAAATCTCCTTGTTCCAGGAAAAAACATTTCTTCTCATTATTTTATCCAACTGCCAATTTAGGTGAAAAAAATGTACATATGTTAAAAAAATACACTCATCATTCGGCTTCTCATTAACTCAAATATCTAATCAGCCAATCACATGACAGCAGCTCAGAGCATTTAGGCAGGTAGACACGATGAAGACCTGCTGGAGTTCAAACTGAGCTCAGAATAAGAAAGAAAGAAGATTTCAGTGATTCTGAATGTGGCATCAGTGTTGGTGCTGATCTACTGGAATTTCCCCCACACAACATCTCTGGGGTTTACTGGGAAAGCCTGAACAGAGGAAATATCCAGCAGCATCAGCTCTCTGTGAGATGTCAGAGGTGACAGGAACTCAGATAACCACTCATTACAACTGACTTCTCCTGTCAGCTGAGAATAGGAAACTGAGGCTACAGTTCACACAGACTCACTTAAACTGGACAACAGACGATGGAGAAACATTAGCTAGTCTGATGAGTGTCAGTTTCTGCTGCAGCATTCAGATGGTAGGGTCAGAATCTGGAGTAAACAGCATGTAAGCATGGATCCATCCTGCCCTCTATCAGTGGTTCAGGCTGGTAGTGGTGTGATGGTGTGGGGGATGTTTTCTTGGCACACTTTGGGCCTCTTAGTACCAACTGAGCATCGTTTAAACTCCACAGCCTGCCTGAGTGTTGTTGCTGACCCTGTCCATACCTGCATGGTCACAGGGGCTCCTGCAGTTTAGTAAAATCTTGTTTTTCTTCTTTTTCAGAGCACCGTACATGGTCAGTGTGTCACTCACCATCTGGTGAACTCAAGCAGTGACAGTGCCACAGGTGTGACGCTGATCAGAGATCTGTCCCACTGTGACCACTTCTACAGCAGAGAGCTGACCAACAGCCCGCTGGCCCTGCTGCAGAAACTGGTGGGAACTCAGAACCAGTTTGTTCAGATCTTCATTTCTTTAAATTTGGTTTACTGATCACTTCTGAAAGAGATGCACGAGGAACCATCATTTAGGTCACACCTACTACATAACTTCTGTCTATATTAGTTGGCTATGTACCACAGGCTTTTAAGGTGGCAGTAATTAAACTGTTACTTAAAAAGCCATCACTGACCCAGCTGTCTTATCTAATTATAGGCCAATCTCCAACCTTCCTTTTCTCTCAAAAATTCTTGAAAGAGTAGTCGTAAAACAGCTAACTGATCATCTGCAGAGGAACGGTTTATTTGAAGAGTTTCAGTCAGGTTTCAGAATTCACCACAGTACAGAAACGACATTATTGAAGGTTACAAATGATCTTCTTACAGCCTCTGACAGTGGACTCATCTCTGTGCTTGTCCTGTTGGACCTCAGTGCAGCTTTTGATACTGTTGGCCATAACATGGTTCTGCCGGAGGTTTCTTCCTGTTAAAAGGGAGTTTTTCCTTCCCACTGTTGCCAATTGCTTGTTCATAGGAGGTCGTTTTGATTGTTGGGTTTTCCCTGTAATTATTGTAGGGTCGTTACCTTACAGTATAAAGCGCCTTGAGGCGACTGTTGTAGTGATTTGGTGATACATAAAAAAATAGAATTGAAATTGAATCTGAAGTACTCAGACTCCCATGTCATCTCCCTCTTTAACCACTTCTCTGGGTGTGAAGACAGGCATGTAGACAGCCGCTGCTGTGTTTAATGTTATCCTTTCTGTCCTGAAGTGTGAGCTCACTGAGGCTGAGCCCTGACATCATGAGACAGTCACACTTTTTTATCATCTCCATGTCTCACAATAACTGTGCAACAGGTAGTTTCAATTATGCAAACTTATTTTCAATCTAAAGTCAATCTAAAATTTTAGACCATTTGGTGTGAAAACGTTGACATTTACCTGCATAAACACTGGGGTTTTTGTTTCCAGCACAACCCGATGTCCAGGCTGATTACAAGCACTCAAAGCTGCAGCTACCAGTTTGATAACAGGGAAAGACACATCACCACAGCCTCGTGCACTGAAAAGCACACCTACCTGCCCCCCTCCCACCAGTGAGTCACAGTGTGGCTGCATGTTTATGTGTACACAGAGCGCTCTTATGCCTCAGCCTTTAATTTGCTCTGCAGGGACGATGCAGTATCATCAGTGGTGACCCAGGAGCTTCGTTTCCAAAGCAGCAGAAGGATCAGCAACACAGCATTCAGTGAGTGAGATTCCCAGGGAGGTCTGTAGTTTCACATCTGGAGTCTCGCACACATCCAGAGATTATTCTTGGTTTCATACTCAAACTGGTCTCAGCGCCACTCTGACCTTTTCTTTCAATAATACAGCACAGATGAGGGTTGCAAGGGTTTGACAACCATGGACCCCCAAAAAAGAAAAATATGAAAACTCTGATGGCTCACATCTGTATTTCACCATTTTCACCATTTTCTTTCGTATTTCTTAAACTCATAATCAGTTCATCAAACACATCAAAAGCTGCATTCCCTTTGCCATCCAGCAGAGGCTCCACAGTGAGTCAAGCCCCATAGACTCCCATGTCAAAACTTTCCAGCAGAAATAAACATGTGTCATAACAGCTGTATGGGGGAGAATGTTTCTATAACTCACCTGTTTAAATAAAGTTTATATTATTAGGGGTGTGGCCTCTGTGACAGACAGGTGGATGGCGACACATGCGGCTGTAGCTGCTAGCTGTCTGCTAGGTATCACCTCAGCTAACTGGAGTCCTTGAACTTGACCTCTGAACCGTCTTTCTGCTGTTGGAGCATTCTGGAACATTTTTATTGCAATTATCTAACCAACAATATGGCTGGCTGGCTCTAAAAACTAACATGGAGGCTTCAAAAATGGGTGACATCATTTGGCCACACTTATCTTATATATACAGTCTGTAATTTGGACACATAGGTGCCCCAGACACCAGTACCCCTGCATAACCACCAGGAAAATCACTTAAGTCACTTCATCAAAGTTTTATAAACAGCTGGCCAGATCTGATATTGTATGTGTGTGCGCAGGTGTGGAGCGCGACCAGGTGAAGCCACTCCACTTTCAAGATCCTGAAGATAAATCTCCAGTGCAGACACAGGACGATGTTCTGAGCACTTTACGGGAGTTGGTGGCATTGGCAGGTACAGACCAGGGTCAGAAGAGGGTGGGCCTTTTCCATAGGCTGGTGTCCGGCCTGCGCGTCCTGAGGAACGAGACCCTGAGCAGGGCGGTCTGTGAGATGCGAGCGATCTCAGGCTGGCTCACCTGGCAGGCCCTGTTCCAGTGTGGGACCTCAGAGTGCACCAGTGCCATCCTGCAGATTATTCGGACCATTGATGGAGTTTCCCTGGAGACAGATGCTCTGGTCTATGCCCTGAGTCTGCAAGCTGACCCTGATGCTGCACGTGTGCGAGACATGCTCAGCATGGCTCAGTATAAACAGAGCAAGGCTATCATGTACGCTCTGGCCAACACAGTGAAGAAGTAAGTAGAAGATCAGATCTGAGGTTTGATTGGTCAAAACTGTGATTTGATGCCCCATTTAGTGTGACCACTAGAAAGAGAATCATGCTGCCTGTGTCTCAGCATCACATGTGAGGTATCCATGTTTGGAGGTGGGGGGGTGCAGGGGGGTGTTCTTTGTCTCATTTTGTTTTTATACTTTGGGCTGATTTGTTTCCTCTCCCTCACTGCTTCAGTTTAGGTACTAAAACTTGCCTGGTTGGGGTTAATAAAATATATGGTTTTGGCTAAAAGACATCCAGCAACAGTTTCTCTTCACTCTGATAAATGACAAGTTGGGAGTGAAAGCCCAGCAGTCTTGCTTTAACCTGCTGCATCATGCACCATCTAACATCATTCAACACCACATTTAAGAGACTCTTAACCTTCAAGTGACAAAACTATTTTAGTATCTATGTGGAAAAATGTGAGGATTAATCCAGCTGATTATACTCTGTCTTTGTCCACAGGTTCCATAAACGAGTGGTAACTCCAGAGGTCACAGATGTGTCAAAGTTCATGGAGATGCTCTTAAATGACTGCTCAAGAGAAAACCAAGATCATGACTCCAACTTTCCTCCTGACCCTGCAGAGACATCCTTCCTTGTTCTGAGGGTACAACACAGATATGTTTTTCTAGTGAAATCTGTTTCAGGGCTTCAACCCTCCAGATTAATGCTGCTCTCATATCTTCAGGTTGTTGGGGTCATGGGTCAGGCCATGCAAGCTGTCAGCCCCAGCCTGATCGCATCTATTCTGCGATGTGCAAAGAAAACAGACATTCTGCTATCACATCAAAAGGCAGCCATACAGGCCCTCAGACAGATGGAAGTTAATGATGAGGTACACTAACACACACACACACACACACACACACACACACACACACACACACACACACACACACACACACACACACACACACACACACACACACACACACACACACACACACGGATGCTTTGAAAAATATAACCAAACTGCACTGATTTTAAAATTAAGGAAATCGTCCACGACATATGAAATACTCAAAGCGATCCTTTTTATTTGTTTTTGGGTTTTTTTGCTTTTTTAAAATACCTGCTCATTTTGAATCTGATACTAGCAACAAAGTTTTCCAGAAGTAACAAAAAGCAGGAAACTGGAAGCTGGAGAACCATCTGACAGCTAAAGAGGTCAGTGAGTAACATGACCGGGTGAACAAAGAGCATCTCAAAGAGGCCGGGTGCTTCAGCAATAAAGATGTGGAGGCTTCAGCCCTCTGTGGAAGTCTCTGAGGGCAAACAGTCCAACAGTCTGAGAGGAAAGTCAGAAGAATCAGTGATTCCATCATCTGATGAACAGACTCAGAGGAATGTGAGCACACAGAGAGCAGCTGCAGAGCTGCTGGATGCTGGTGGAGTTCAGACCCACAGAGCGGACTCTGAGGTGAGAACCATCAGCAGAGAATGCAGATCATCATTGCATCCACACAGGAAGCTCAGACTCCACTAGAACCAACAGAGGAACAAGATCCATAAACACCGCCACCTTCTCTGAGCTCATGTCAGACAGACTAAGGCTGGGTGGAAACTGTCCTGTGCTCTGACCAATCAGAAGCTTTGATTCTCCTCTGGGTTAAAGAGGAGCAGGACCATCCACAGAACATAAACCGAAGCCTTCAAAGCTTCCACCAATCTGTCTCAGGGAAAAAAATAATCTCACTTCCTCTTTATTCTTTCACTGTGCAGGGCTGCTCTCATTCAGAGTCACCAAGCACACTTTACTAACCCATCAATTATGTATGTTACAATCACTGCATCTTCAATCAGCTCACCTGTTCACTTTTCAGCACGTTGAACATTGCTGGCCACTGATCACAAATTTAGACACCAATTTAAGGTATATGGATGCACAATTTAATATTTTCTTTTCATGTTTTCTTGGTCAGAAGGTCTATGAAGGCCCTACTGATGCTGAACCATATCTCCAGGTTCAGAAGCAACATCTGCTGCTATACAGACGCCGTCTGTTTCAGGGAAGCTTTCTTATTCCAGCTGCGCGGCTCTATAACTAAACTGAATACAATCCATCACCCACTGGAACATCTGGAGCTTCACGAAGCCAAACACTTATAGTGTTGTTCAAAGAGCAACTGGTGCTGCTCAGTGAGAAACGTACTGCTAGAATCAAATTCAAAATGAGCAGATAATGATTGTGTATGCATGTTATCATATTCATGTAGGAGAACAACTGTCACTCACCATTTGGTTGGCCACAGGTCAAAGAAGTTCTCATGGGGGTGTACCGGGACACTCAGAATCCCGTAGAAAAACGTTTAGCAGCTTTCCTGATCCTGTTGAAGAGCCCGGATCCAGCGATTGCCAGAGACATCATTCAGAGTTTGGAGAATATGACGGACAAACATGCTCAGGAGTTTTGTGGTCTCCTACCTGAACAACATCCGCAACTCTGATGAGCCGCAAATGAAAATGTGAGTAACCATCCAGCTTTTAATCAGATAAAGTCTAAACCTGCATTCAATCCAGTGTCCACCAGGGAGCAATTCCTCTGAAGTCTAATTGGATAGAAGTCCTGCTCAGCTGATCTCTGAACTCAGAAAAAAGTTTCCAGCTGAGAAAAAACTGATGCAAATGTAATCATGACAGCTCTGGGATAGTTTTTCCCTTTAAAGGTTTACATGTGCAATGAGCAAAGACAGTATTGGTCCAAATATGATGGGGCATGGAAAGTAAAGAAAATTATTATTAAATATCATTTATTCTCCTTTATAAAGACTCAGGGAGTACATTGAGTTGGCCTTGAATGGCCAGCTGTCACCCACAGGCACCGTCTTTGATGGTATGTCACGCAACTACAAAATGGCCTCCTCCTTGGGATCGATACAGAGCAACATCATCTTCAATGGAAGGGACACCTTACCCAAGGAGATGATGCTGGAGACCACTCTAAAGGTGTTTGACTACAGCCACGACATCTTTGAGGTATGATTTCAATGACACATTTTAATCTGCAGAACAGAAATCTGCTTGTTTTACCAAAGTCCAAACATTTAAAATCTCCCCTTTGAGGTCAGTGTTGAAGGAGCAGGATTAGAACCAACGATTGATGCTTTCTTTGGGGAACGGGGTTTCTTCCCTGAATCCATCTCCAGACTCGTGTACTTGACACAGGACAAAGCCCCAATCCTCAAAAGCATTTTGGACAGAATAGACCCTCAGCGAGACAGAATGAAGAGACAGGTGAAAGGATTTCAGAATATATCAAATTAATAAACCTCTGTCCTTATGAATGTTTGAATGAGAAGACATGAAAATTGTAACCAGGATGGTAGCTTTGTGTCACCAGCTAAAACATATTCTGGTCATGTTTTCTCAGGTCCCAGAGGACTTTCTGAAAGATATTGCAGACGTTGTGCAGAAGCTCATGACTGAAATGAGCTCCTCTCCAGCCCCGGAAGCTACTGCCTACCTTCGGCTTTTGGGGAATGAGATAGGATACCTGAAAATCAGCGAAATGAGGAAAATGTTGGAGACTCTGTACATGTACTACCACAATTTCATCAGGGTACTGCCTGCCCAGGTCAGATATACCATCTCCTGACTATGAGTTTACAGTTTAGGAATATAAGAAGTAAAAATGGGTGGAAACTCATGCAAGAATCAAAACCTTTACCGTGATGTTGAGAGACGGCCGTACACAGTTCGTAACTTTGGGTCACAGCAGGAAGTGGCACGCAAAAAGAAAAAAATGCATGCAGGCCAAAAAGACGTAAAAGTCATCCTTTAGGATCACTGCCTCAATCCACCCAACCCAGCAGTATTGCTCACTACAACATAATGGTTCTCCGCTGTAGAACAATAACGTCCACACCAGGCGGAAATCACTGAGCTCAGTTCATTCATTTTGTTTTCACCTGCTGATTAGGTTTAGGATCCAAAAACAACTCAGTTAGGTTTGAACCTCTGGAGCAACCTTTGTGGTCGTTTTAGAAGACCTGCATCTGATAGTGGACGCTGTCCCATTAGCTGTGGTTTGAAGACTTTGTCATCAGGTGACAATGTTTTTTGTTCTGTTTTGTTCTTTCTAAAAGGTCTTCTCTCAACTGACATCTAGGACTGATAATGAAGTCTTTGCCCACTACATCTTTATGGAGAATGCTTTTGCTCTACCCACAGCCTCTGGCCTCCCTCTCAAGTTCTCACTGGCAGGTGTGTTTGCACCTGGTGCCAGGGGAGGCCTGACACCCTCAGCAGTGGTAAGTTAGCTGCTCTTTGTCACATTACAAGTCAAATAAAATGATCATCTTTCCATGAAGTCCTGCTTTACAGCTACTCTGCTACTCTTTGCCTTGCAGACTGACTTGTCCTTCATGCCTTCAGTTGGCCTGGAATTCATCACCCGGATGGGCGTGCACATCCCAGACTACTTGGATGCAGGGATTCAGATGCACACAAACATGTACCATGAGAGTTCCCTCAATGCTAAAGTTACAGTGGACAGAAAGCAAATCAAACTGTCCATTCCTGCTCCTAAGTCCAGCACTCAGCTTTTAAGCGTGAGGTCAGTGATGTAAAACTCTTTGTCCGATTGATGTTCCTGTTGTTCTCACTCACCATGCTCCTCTTTTTCTTTGAAATGCAGCCACAAACTACTGTCCCTCTCATCTGGTCAAATGACAATAGTACCATGCAAGATCGAGGACCCAACCGACTCAGTTGACTGCCAGCCCCTGTTCAGCGGCCTGAAACTCTGCAAAATAGTGCATAACTCCAATGCTACCTCTGTGGATGAGGCAGCGTGCTCCCCCCTGGTGGGAGAAACCAGGTGAGAGACAGGTAGTTTAGAACATCTGAGTTGACCCTTTGTAATTTGATTTTGGGTCGTTAACGTGTAAATTAATCAGTGGATATTTTGGTGCTTTCTGCCACACAGCTAACAGATTAACAAACTCTGAATGAATGGGAGTTTGCTCTCTCAGGTTTGCAGTTGAAATCCAGCCTACAGGAATGGTTTCAGAGTACACCGCCACTATCACAGATGAAACACTCAGAGAGGGGAAGAGGGGTCGTCATAGGGTGGAGACCCTGAAGCTAACCCTGAGAGCAGAAGGTAAGATTATTAAGTATAATGTCTGAAAGTGTTTGTTCAGTTTATAAGACTGAACCTCTTGGTTAGAGTTATCAAAAATAAATAAACACCAAAGGTAACTCCAGATAGTGTTTTAGAGCAACATTTGCTGCAGTGGGAAAGGTAGTTTTCAGGGGAGGTCTCATTTACTTCAGCCAGAAAATGATCCAAAATCCACATGCACTTATTCCAACAGCAACAGAGTCCAACTGTAAAGTGCCACAGTGGAAAACATCCCCTTTTCCAGCATGTATGAAACGATAAACACATAAAGCCATTCTGATGAAAGTAGCTCAGATAAAGTGTGCTGTGCTTTACTCTCAGCTTATATCCATCCTTATCTTTAAATCCATATTTTCTTCTAACTGTTGTTAGTGGTTTTGGAAATGGGGTGGTGCTTGAGCTGCAGCGGTCAAGAATGAATGAATTCATAAAGATTCAGGCCATAATTATCAATGTGTGTATTCTTTTCATGTAAATACAATGAGATGGTCCATTCCCGTTGTTCCCTGAAGCTAACCGTTAACTAAAGACTTCAATTTTTTACCTTAACAGGTGATGATTCATCAGAGGCCTCAGCATCTCTGAAGTACAATCGCCTTAAAAACAGCATCTCCGCTGAGGTTGTCATTCCTGACTATGACGTGGAAGCAGGCGTCAAACTGGCTTTAACTGAGAGTGGTGCTGAGAGGAAGAAGATGAGAGGTATTACCATTGATGTCACCAACAAGAACATCCCACAGCTGACTCTTGTTGGACGTGCCAGGTACAGTGTTTTATAAATGAGCCTTCAGTCCTTTCTGAAGATAGATATTCATGAAGTTTCAGCTGTGCTGAGTGGAAGGGAAACCCTACAGTACATGTGCTTGTTTAAAATGTAGACTTAGCATGATGAAGGATGCCATGTTGCAACTCCAGATGGTCATTCCATCTCTGAGAACTGATGCATCTGTCACTGCAAACCTAAACAAAAATGAGGATGTGATTATGGACCTGGAGACCGTCGTCCACCTCTCTGAGGCATCCTACCAACAAAAAGCTTCCCTAAAATATGGTAACTGTGCCACCTACCATCATTCAGGGGACAGGTGCACAACATGATTCATTCATTTGAGGGTTTTCTGGATTTTATTTCCACAGATAATGACAAGTTTGAGATGGAACTGAAATCAGACCTGAATTCAGAGATACAGAAAATGATGCCAAATGCAGAGGATCATCGCAGGCAGCTCCAACAACTCATTGATGACATCCTGGAGCAGAGAGTGGCAAAGACTGACATGAAACTGCGTCATATAGTCACCAAAGGAATCGAAGTATAATAAAATCATCAGGTTCAGAGAATTATGCAGCTTTGGCAGGTACTGTTGTCCTTTAAAGTGAGATGTAATCTGTCTTTATGTCACACTGAAGGCGGGCTACATATGGCTGGACAAACTGACAGCACGCATCCCCGCTCTTGCAAAACTGCGAAATAAGAGGAGCCTCTCCGATCTCACTCTGCCAGCACTGCCTGAAAAACTGTTTGTGCAGTTGTAAGTGTTTGAGAAGCTAGTTTCAACATATGAACGGCCATGACCTGTTTTGCAATGCTTCAGCGTACACCTTTTATTTTACCAGTGACAGTTTGTTCCGGTACCAGTTCAACAAGGACAAGATGGTCATCTCACTTCCTCTTCCACTGGGAGGCAAAAATTCAGAAGAACTGAACATACCAAATGCTCTGTCTGTGCCCCTCATAGATGTACCACAGATAGGTCTATATATCCCACCCAGAGTGTATCCACTGCCACGGTTCACTATACCACCTTCTTTGGATTTGTCTCTCCCCCTTCTCGGTCTGGCTGAAGCATCCACAAAGATAAACAGCAACTTCTACAGCTGGGAAGGCTCGCTCTCTGGTGGCAACAACACCGCTGATGTCCCCAGCTACACTGCACAGTACAAAGCCATGGCCCACTCACCTTTCAGCCTACTGTCATACAAGCTGGAAGGTAAACATCTTCTTAAAACTTAATTAAAAAGTGGCAGTTAAACCTGTGCATATTTATTAAAGGATAGCTGATTTGTGAAAGGATGAGATCTGACACTGTGGTCTTTACAGATCTAATCCTGATCTTTGTTAAGGTGATTATTTATGACAGACTACGGTTGCACCAAATAAACTTAGGCCCATTCTTAATTACGCCTGATTGTAGCAAGACAAATTTAACAGAACAGAACTGTTTAATATGAGCTCTGTGCTCCTGAAGAACTTGGAGGCAGCACGCATGGTGGGTTCATGCACTAGTTAGCTTGTAAAGCAGAACCTGATCCTTACCTCTAAGTTGGTCTTTGTTAAGATCAATTTAAAATAGACTCTGTGATGGTTGCAAGGCAAGGAAAGATGTGTCTGGAAACATCAATGTGCAGTCATATTTCTGTTGTTGATTTTGGAGCACATTCATATCATTACCATTGATATTATCAGCTTGCTTCAAAACAAACATCCAGAAGTGCTGTATGTGGTGGCAGGGGATGTTAACCATGCAAGCCTGCAGGACACTCTCCCCATGTTCTATCAGCATGGGAACTTTGTCACATGGAGTAAAAACACCTTAGAAAAAGTGTTCACAAACATACGAGGAGCGTACAAAGTAGCACCCCACCCCCATCTCGGTGCCTCCGACCATACCGCATCTCCATCCTGCTGGCCCCTGCATACTGTCCAGTTTCAAGGAGAAGAAACACTGCAGCAAAGACAATCTGTGTGTGGCCTGAGAGTGCAGTGTCTATGCTCCAGGACTGTTTTGATGCCACAAACTGGCAGATATTCAGAGAGGCAGCAGCATCAGGGAGCAGTGTGGACCTAGATGAGTACACATCATCTGCTCTGGGCTACATCAGGATGTGCATGGAGGAGATGACTACCTCTGAGACCATCACCATCAGGTGTAACCAGAATCCCTGGCTGAACCCAGAGGTGGGCTCCCTGCTGAAAACCCCGTGATGCCGCGTTTAAGAACGGCGATGAAGCAGCACTCAAAGCAACTAGGAAAATATATCAGTGGGCATAAAGAGAGTAAAGTCCACATATGCTCTCAAGATCCAGGACCATTTCAACACAAATGACCCACAAAGCATATGGGAAGGTATAAGGTGCATTACAGACTACAAGAAGAGGGACACACACAATGCCCTGATGACACCTTGAATGCTTTTTACGTTTGCTTCAAGGCCTCAAACTCCACCACCCTCTCCTGACTCATCCCCTCCCCTGGCAAACCTCCAGCCATCAAAGTAACAACTGCAGAGGTGAGGAGAACACTTTAGAGAATCAACCCCCGAAAGGCCTCCGGTCCTGTGGGGTCCAAGGCAGAGTTCTTAAAGACTGTGCACACCAGCTGTCTCAGGTCTTGACAGACATATTTAACACCTCACTGTCCCAAGCCAGAGTCCCATCATGACTGAAGACATCAACCACCATCCCCATGCCATAAACCTCTGCAACATCGTGCCTCAATGACTACCACCCAATTTCACTCACCCCTGTCACCATGAAGTGCTTTGAGAGATTGGTGATGAGGCATCTGAGGCAGACCACCGATGTGGCAGAGGACTCCCACCAGTACGCCTACAGGTGAAACCGGTCCACAGCCAACGCCATTGCGACTGTGACCTACCGGGCTCTCACTCACCTGGAGAACAAGGACTCCTACATGAGGCTGCTATTCCTGGACTTCAGTTCTGCATTTAACACCATCATCCTGCAGAAACTGGTGTCCAAGCTGGCAGCACTGGGAACCAACTCATCCTTATGCAACTGGATCCTAGACTTCCTGAGCTGCAGGCCACAGAGGGTCAAAATCAGCAACAACACTTCTTCCACCATCATACTGAGTACTGACTCCCCACAGGGCTGTGTGCTCAGGCCACTGCTGTACACACTAATGACCCACGACTGCAGAGCTCACTATGAGAACAGCCTTGTAGTGAAGTTTGCAGATGAGTGGTGGCTGGTCTCATCAGCCACGGGGATGAGTCAGTGTACAGGCGGGAAGTAGAAGACCTGACACGCTGGTGCAAAGACAACAGCCTCATCCTAAACATTCAGAAGACCGAATAGATGGTGGTGGATTTTCGTAGGGCTGGCGCAGCACTCCGTCCTTACTACATTGAGGGAATAGCAGTGAAAGTGGTCCCTTCCATCAATTACACCTCACCAACGCACTCACCTGGTGCACCAACACCACAGCTGTAATAAAGAAAGCCCACCAATGCTTGTTCTTCCTGAGGAAGTTAAAGAGGCCGGGCCTTATAAAAAAGAAAGAGGGCGGGCCTAAAGACAGACATCCTCATGTCCTTTTACAGCTGTGTGGTGGAGAGTGTCATCACCACCTGCCTCACTGTGTGATATGCTGGGTGTACGGTGGCAGAGAAAGAGGCACTGCAGAGAGTGGTTAAGTCTACACAGAGAAGCATCGGGTGCAGCTTACTACTGATCAATGACATCTACACTGCCAGATGCAAGGAAAGAGCTACCTGCATTCTCCGTGACCACACCCACCCTGCGCAAAGACTTTTCACCGCTCTCCCGTCCAGAAGGAAGCTGCATCCGGGCTGGAACATCTAGGCTGAAAAATAACTTCTACCTAGATGCAGTCAGACTGCTGAACCACTCCACCCCCACAGACTGACTAGGCACCCCACACACTACACATATCAAACAGCGTCACCACTGCACCTTAAACCATTCCAAGTTGTTGCTGCTCTAGTATACTGCTGCCATACCTGTTTTTAGTTTGTGTATTCTTATTCTATTTTTACATGTCCTAGTTTAGCTACTTATTTTTTTATGATTTATTTCTCTGTACGTTTTCAAATTCTATTTTATTTATTTCTCTAATTCTATGTTTGACTTACACCAAGACCTGAGAATCTACACACTATGTCTCATAGTCTGAATAACAATAAAGCTGAGTCTGACATTCACAGCACTGTGCAGTGACAGTACTATAGTAAGATCAAAGAGATTTCTCATGCAGAATCAAAACCTCTCAATGAGCTCGTGGAAAGATCCTTCAAAAAGAGCCTTAAAGCCCTGATTGTGCAACTGATTTCAATAGAAAAAGTTACTTACCCAAAGACTTTGTAGCCCCTGGAGAACACAGTTACAGGAAGGGTTTTTAGTTAACAGAGCAACAACTAACATTTTGTCCCATTTCCATCTTTGCATACTGATACAATATAATTTCTCTGTGTTTTCAGGGACCGGAATGATGTCAGGAAGACCCAATGATAATCTAAAATATCTTCTAAATAGTTCCTTCAGCCATAGCCTCATTGACACAAGCTTCAGTGTCTTAGAAACATTACGGGTGACAAACAAACTCAACGCAAGAGCCAATTATAAGATGGAAGCGTCTAGTCCTTTAGGCCTGCAAGCCAACCTGTTCTACTCTGCTCGGGCAACTTCCACTCTAAATTCAGATGAAGTCTCAGGAGATGGCACTGTCAACGGACTACTCAAAATCGGTTCATTCCAGGCCAACACCACCTATGTTCAAAGCTACAACCTACGTCCACTAGATCGAGTAGGAAGAGGAGAATCCACCCTGCAGTTTGACTCACCGGTCCTGCAAGTTCACAACATGATCCGTGGAGTCTATGCAAACTCTGAGTTAAACATTATGTCCAAAACAAGTGCCCAGAAGGACATGCTGCAGCATGTAGCAGAGCTCAGATATAAAGATACACAGCTGACTCTAAAGTGCAGCACCTTGGCCAAAGTCATGGGTGAATCATTAAATAACCAAGTTGAGTTTGGAATATCTGGCCAAATGGCCCTTCTCAGAATTGAATCCCAGGCATATGATGACAATAACAGGGTGTACTCCCTCATATCAGGATTGCTGGATTCAAATGGGCTTGAGGTAAACTCTGAGGGTTCCCTCACCTTTGAAACAGGGCGTGTATGGCATAAGGCTTCTGTAACAGCTGGTAGAAATGGTCTAATCACAAGTGGAACAAACAGCATTCAGTGCAGCCCTGTGATAATCGAGAACATCTTCATCTGTGCAATAGACAGGGGGGAGCATCCCTGTCCTCCACTACCAAAGCGATGGGTGAGGAGGTAGGCAGAGCAGAGCTGATAACCGAGGGCAAAATCACCACTACCGAAGCCTCTCTCTATGGCGACCTCAAGGGATATGTGTATGATGCAACCACATCAAGCAGCATGAATATTGTACTGAACAGGAGAGCTCTGACTTTTACTGGAAGCACAAAGGGAACACTAAGACAGATGAAAACACAAAACAGCCACACACTGACCGTCACTCTGTGGACTCTTAGCCTCCGCTCGAAGTCAGACAACTTTATCTGTGAAGATATTTACTATAAGCAAGACACCAAGGTCGATATGAAGCCATTTGTTATGCGATTCAATATGACAAATGACCTCAGATTTTATGACATCACTTTAAAAAATGAGGGTCACGTAATGCTTGAGCCAGTTAAGGTGGATCTCAGTGGAAACATGAATGGAGCTTACAGAGAAAAACACAACATCAAACATACCTATGAACTCACCTATGCCTCACCAATGGCTGGTACAATGAAATACAGCACATCTGGAAACATGATGGATGCCCAGCTAAGTCACAGCTGTGAACTTGAATTTGCTGGACTTTCTTCAACATCAAACTGTAATGCACAGTTGAACTCTGAAGCTGTACGCTTCAACAGCACCGTTCGCACCATGGCGCTGCCTTTCAGCCTCACTGTGGATGCTGGTTTCAACAGTGAGGGAGAAATTAAACTACATGGGAACCACGCTGGACACGTGTACAACCAGTTGTTGCTTAAAGCTGAGCCCCTAGTGCTCTCATTTGCACATAACAGTGGGATGTCAACAGCTCATAAGCTTCCAAGTGTGGAGTCCTCCATTAGTTTGAAGAACAAATTTGAAGGTTTACTAATGCCAAGTAATCAATTTTTAACTTGGGAAGTGAACTCTAAAATGAACAATCATGCTTACAACCAGGAAATCAGTATTTCCAACAGTCCTGTAAGTTCAGAACTGGCGGTTTCTGCAATAATGTTAGAAGATGTTCTGAATTTACGAGAAATGTCAAAATTCAATGTGTCTGGTTTCCTCCAATATGACAAGAACAGTGACTGTCATATCATTGAGATGCCATTCATCAAGAGCTTTCCTGCAGCTTTTGAGCAGCTCAAAAACACACTAGTACAAACCCTAGATTCACTACAACAGGTCATCCACAATCTACATATCAATCAGCTCATCCGTGACTTTAGAGAGAAGCTAGAACAGCTACCAGTGCAAGTGAGTAACTTCATGCAAGAACTAGACTTGGAGAACAAAGTGAATGAAGTGAAAGCAAAAATAGATGATTGGATCAATGCTTCTGGTGTTACAATGAAAGACTTGGAGCTTGCTGTGAACAAACTGAGAACGAATTTGGAAACTACAGTAATGGACATTGTCACCAAAACTCAAGACCTGATTTTTACAGTGGAAGAGTACATCAAGGACGGGCACCTGGAAGTCCAGATAACAAATGTTCTTTCTGATGCTGGAAATCATCTGTGGGCCTTTGATAATAAATATAAAATCAAGCAGTCACTTGTCAAACTCCTTGATATTATTGAGGACATCATCAAACAGATTGATTTCCAGAAGCTCAGGATAAGCAGTGCTGCATTCCTGCAAGAACTGGACTCGAAATATGAAATCTTGGAGACGATCAAAGTCAAACTATCAGAAATTAAACGAGTCATTCAGGATTTTAATGTCAAATTGATTTTTGAAGATCTGAAGGAATGTCTTCTCTCAGTTGATTGGGCTACATATGTTGAGCAGCTATCATATAATGTCCCCTCCTCAGAGATAGCAAAAGTGATGGAGTCTATGCGTGACGTTATTGTCAATTGGATTGATGAATATGAAATCCCCATCAAATTCAATGAAGTTTACTTCTATATTCGGGATCTTATTTTAAAATATGAGCTTGATGATATAGTCAAACAGTTAATGGATCAGGTGGTGATTCTGGTTGAGCAATTTCATATTGAAAAGACTGTGCGGTCACTGGTAGATGCTGTGAAATCTATCAAATTTGAACATATTTATGATAAAATGGTGCAATTTCTGTCCAGTGTGACAAACCAGCTCAGAGCAATTGACTTTAAGAAAAGCATCGATGACCTTAATGAATATATTTCTTTGACTCTCAAATCAATGAAGACCTTTCGGTACAGTGCATTTGTTGAGGAGACTAATGAGAAGATTGCCGAACTAACGGACTACATCAATGACCAGATTAAAACATATGAGCTGGTGAAAAAAATTGAAGCTCTTAGGGACTTTTTCAGAGAGATCCAAAACTCTGTTTTTATGTATTTGGATGAGCTCAAAAATACAAAAGTGGCTGATGCTCTAAAGAAACTGAATAATGTGATTGATACTACATTTTACAATGACATCAAACTGAAAGCGCAGGATATCCTCGAGGATGCAAGGCAGAGAATTCTTGACATGGATATTAGAGGTGAAATGTATTTGTACCTCGAAAGAGCGAGTGAGTCCTACAGAAATATTATTGAATTAATTTCTGTGACGTTTAACCAAGTAATGGAGCAGATTGTAAAAACAGCAAAGGACAATGAGATCTTTAACCAGACGAAGCAAGTTGTAGATGCACTTCTGAGCATATTGAAAAGAGGTGAATTTGAAGTTCCTACCTTTACTGTACCTCTCACAGACCTCATAATTCCAGGATTTACAATTGACCTGAAGAATCTGCAGGATATCAGCATCCCGGTTCAAATTTCACTCCCTCAGTTCACCATCCTCAACTCATACACTATCCCTGGCTTTACTATAGACATTGATGAGATAAAAGCAAAGATAATTGCTTTAATAGATGAAATCAGAGACTTTGAGATCCAAGCACCTGACCCAGAGGAAATCTTTGGTGATATGAAAGTTCTCTACCTGTCTGAACTACCTGATCTCACCTTCCCAGAAATAACTCTTTCAGAAATAAAATTCCCAGCAATCAACATTCCCAAGTTAGAATTGAGGGGCTTTGAAGTCTTAACACCTCCAATTCCAGAGATCAGATATCCCAGGATTCCCAGTGACATTTGTATCCCACGTTTTGGAAAACTCCATGGAGAATTTAGAGTGTACTCACCACACATTACTCTTGTTACAACAGGGAAAATTGAGAACTCAACATCCACACTGAAAACCCCCCAGTTTACAGCCACTGTTGCTTCTCATGCCAAATCGCACTTCAAGCCACTGGAATACATGTTTGAAGCCATGGCTCGGCTGGAGGCTCCCAGAATGAAGAAGCTGCGATTCACAGAAACAGTGAAGGCATCACACATGGCCTTTTCCATCGATCACGAAGGATCTCTGATACTTACCGGCACCTCTGTTGAGGCTTCTGTCGAGACTATAGCCAAGGCCACGACCCAAATGTACACTGCAGACTTGGTCAATAAAATGGACCTTACATTAAAGAGTGGAATCCATGCAGCCATAGAAACAACCTACAATCACAGCTTGGACATCCCATCACTTGAAACTTCAAGTCAGACATCAGTGAAACAGAATCTAGCAGCCACTGTAGAATCTGGCAAAATTACTGTTACTGGTGAGACTACAGGAAATGGAAAGTGGTCGATTCATGACTACTCTGATGAAGGCACACACAAAAGCAATATGGAGTTTGATCTAAATTTCAGCACTGCGAAGTTAACATTCACAGGAGTAACTGATAGCAAGGCCTTAAAAGCAAAGCAAGCACTGACAGCTGCATCTGAGATCTTAAACCAGATCAGCATTGAAGCAACATGTGAAACTATTCTGCCATCTGTGAAGAAGAGTGTTTTGATTTTAGATGGAGTGGCTGATATTGGCGACCTGAAAGTTGCACTCACAGCTTTTCACAATGCGGAATTCACCAGAAGCATGACTGGATCCATGTCCAACTCACTGGAGTTCGTGACTCATCCATTTGAGGTGGTCCTTGATGTTAAGAATAAAGTAAACTCAAAGATTCTCTTCCCCCTGAAACTGACTGGAAAGGTGGATCTGCAGCATGATTGTGGTGTTGTATTAAATTCTGAGAAACAGCAGGCATCCTGCTTTGCTTTGGGAAGATTCAATCAATACAAGTACAGTCACAACTTTACAGTGGAAAACAATGAAATGGATGTCTTCTTGCACTCTTCAGCTAACGGAGAGGCTAACCTGGAATTTTTGAGGATTCCACTCTCTATCCCAGAGATGACCATACCTTATTTCCAAATTAAAATCCCTAAGGTCAGAGAATTTCCTCTGTGGGAAAAAGCTGGATTTCAAACTTTGCTTAGCACTCCTCAACAGTCATTTGACATGAACTTGAAACTTCACTACTACAAGAACCCTGATACCCACACGTTTGAATTATACCTTGAACCAATCTACGATACAATCAGTAACAAAGCCACCATCCTCCAGGCTCAGTTTGAAGAGTTTCGGGACAAAATGGTTGCATTTTTAAAAGATTCATACAACCAAGCAAGGTCACAGTACATCAAGCACAAAACTGACATATCTAGTCTGTCGCCTAGGATCTTCAGAGTCCCTGGATATAAAATACCAATCCTGGATATACAGGTTTCATCTTTCAGAGCTGAGATGCCGGCCTTTAGCTATTTAATTCCCAAAGAGGTCAACACCCCAAGCTTTAAAATCCCAGCTCTAGGGTTCCCTGTGCCATCGTATACTCTTGTGCTGCCATCACTGACATTTTCTGTCATTCAAATTCCAGAAACTTTAAGTGAAATAATGTTGCCCACTTTCAGACTCCCAGCCATCCAGAACAACATTGTGATCCCAGCAATGGGTAACACAACATTTGACTTCTCCTTCAAATCCACTGTAATTACATTAAGTGCCAATGCATGCCTTCACAATCAGTCTGACATTGTTGCTCGTTTTGGGGCTTCCTCAGTGTCTGTGTTTGATGTTTTAAATGTAAAAATTGACGGCACTTCCAGTTTGACAAGAACAAGAGGAATAAAAGTTGCCTCAGCTGTGTCCCTGGAGCATGACAATGTGAACACAAACCATGAATGTGTTGTCAGCTTCACCAAAAGGGGCATGGAAGCTTCTGTAGCCAACACTGCAAAAGTCAATCTACCCTTCCTCAATGTGGAATTAAATCAGGAACTCCTTGGAAATACCAAGACCAAGCCAAATGTCTCCTCCAAGAAACAATTTAAGTATTTTTTTAGCATTCCTCTGATTGAGGCTGCAGGAAATTTTGATATGAACTGGGAACTGGAAACACTTTCTTCTTATTTGTCTCTGGAGACATCCACCCAGGGGAAGACAGACATCATGATGATGGACAGTTTTAATTTTGCTGGAGATCTAGAAAATAAAGCAAGTTTCTACTTGAGTGCCAACAGCCTGCGTTCAACTGTCAAGACTGTCTTAAACTCAAACCTTGACAAACAGGAGAAACATAAAAGAAGTTCCAACAACATCTTCCTGTTTGACTTGAATAAGGACTTAGCTCTGGAGGCTTCCTTGCAGCGAATATTTGCAGCAGCTGAATACATGAGCACCAACAACATTGATTTTGCATCTTTCACAACAAATGGAAAGTACATCATTAAAGGAGAACTGGATTTTGTTCCCTTAAAGACCTTCAATACCAAACTGAACACTGAAGCAAGTCAACCAAGTAATCTGGGTGATGCAAGACTTATTCAGAGCATCGAGCTTGCCATCAGCTCAGAGAAGCAGTCTCTCACCTGGAGAGGTAAGGAACAGCTAACATCGCTCATTCATGTTTGTGATTTACTCATGTCCAATGATGAATCTGAGGTACGCTTGGAGTTGGATGGATCAGTAGAAGGTCCCCTCACATTCTTGAAGTCAGTTAAGCTTCCTGTTTATCAGAAGACCCTCTGGGATGTGTTCAAATTTGATCAGGTCACCAGTATGAACAAATTACAATTCCTTAACATTTCTTCCAGTATTGTGTACACAAAGAGCATAGATGGTCATTACTATGGAATACCATTTGAAGTTTTGGAAAGTGGAGTCACTTTTAACATCCCTGAGATTAGCATTGCAGTGCCTTCATGGGTTAAAAAAATTCTGAGCTCCATAAAGAATGTAGACATGCGACTGGAAAACCCTGATGTCCCTGATCATCTCACACTTCCCCCTACGATCTCAGTTCCTGCCTTTAACATACCATTTACCAGCTTGCATGTGGAGCCCTTTACGCTTGATCCAAAGAACCTCAACATCCCAACGGTGATCAGCACAAAGGCCTTCGAAATCACACTGCCTGGTCTGCCAGTAATATCAGTGCCTGGATATGACATTGACACAGAGTACCTTCAGGGAAAAACATCATTCCTCTCATTTAAGATGCCACAACATGAAATCACAGTTTCATCTTTCACTATACCAAAATCAGTAACCATTGGAGGACAAACCATCAGCCTAAATGATATCACGCACCAGATTTCCAACTTTAACCTTCCAGCTATCACCATTCCAGAGCAAAGAATTGAAATCCCTGCAAGGAACCTCCATCTCCCCTCAAGTGTGTTTATCCCGACTTTTGGTGCCCTCAGTGTCTCTGTGAAGGTTTCATCTCCCATTTATGGTGTGTCAACAACTGCCAGTGTTGAGAAGAGGGACTCTGACCTCTTGTCTTCACTGAAATCCAACTGCATTTCTACCATGAACTTCTTGGAATATGACCTCTCTGGTGAGACTAAAGCATATTCTGCTTAACCTGATAAAACACATTTGTATGAATTACTGCATGTAAGACATCATAAAATGTATTTTTGCCCATGTTTCCCCAGCTGATGCAACCATGGGATATGATAATGGAGTACTGAGTCTAATTGGGAAGGGAAAACTGATTCATAATGATGGGAATTTTAACTGGCAACACATTTTGGTACAAAATGCGCGGTAAGTGGAACAAACACTGTATTGCTGCAGCTAGAGTACTGCCAGAGTATTTAAAGGCTTTATAGTACCGTATCACCCCGTTAGAGCATGCAGTCTCAGACTGCTGGCTTACTTGTGGTTCCTAGGATACTTAAGAGTAGAATGGGAGGCAGAGCCTTCAGCTTTCAGTCCGCTCTTCTGTGGAACCAGCTCCCGGTTTGGATTTAGAAGACAGACACCCTCTCTATTTTTAAGATTAGGCTTAAAACTTTCCTTTTTGATCAAGCTTATAGTTAGGGCTAAATCAGGTAACCTTAAACCCTCCCTCAGTTATGCTGAAATTGGCCTAGGCCGCTGGGGGTTCCTATGATACACTGAGCATTTCTTCTTCATTTGCCTCTTTTTACTCTGTTACCAGGTTTCCACTGACAACGTGCCAGTGCTTGTGCCAGTTCCAAGGAACTGACAAACCACTTAAGAATGGGCCTGCATTTCCACTGCTTTGTGAGCTGATCTTTTACATATGTGGGTCTGGACGCTTCCTTGTCTGGAAATCGAAGTTGAAGGGCACAAACATGCAAAACATTGCAAACTTTATTTCTTGTGCTGCGAATATATTTTATGATCCAAACAAAAATACTGCAACATCTGTGTGCATCGCAAGGACAAGTACAACAAGTATGCAGTTTGCTTTCTTTTATCTGCTATAAACTCATACTAAGCAGCAAGTTCAGCCTTAGGGTTCAGCCTAATTCACGGCCGTGCAAAGCGCATTGCTTTTCTCGTGTAAAAGCAATGCTTTTCGTGGTGGAAAACTTTACATCGAGATGTCATCGTCACACCCATCTGTCGCTTGCATCACACGTTCCTTGGTTCCAGATCAGATAGTTTATGGTGCTGAAACACTTGAGGCGACTGTTTGTTGTGATTTGGCGCTATATAAATAAAATTAATTGAATTGAATTGAATTGAAACGGAAACCATTTTTCGACTGAGCATCGAGTGAGTTCGAGGTGGAAAAAGCGCTGAACGGTTTGAGCACTTGGCACCGGCACTGGCACCATGTCAGTGGAAAAGGGGGTTGTTTATACCCCACTCTGCATGAGCGGACCGTATGGCTTGTGTGTGGAGGTTAGGACCCAGAAGCAGGACTCAGAGATGGCAGGTATGAATAACGAGAGGTGAACATTTATTGTGGCTGAACGTACAGTAAGTGGCAAACCAAGGTAAAACAACAACAAACTGACAAATAGACCTAAACTGGGTGCTAAACTAGAAACACTAGGGAAACAGGCAACCACAGAGTAGGACAGAGCCAACAACAATCCAACAAGAGACAAGGGGAAGACTGAGACAATAAATACAAAAAGGGATAATTAGGGAACAGGCAACAGGTGGGGAGTACAGCTGAACACAATCACAAAACGAGACAAGGAAGTATAGCTAAACACAGAGCACAAGAGACAAGAACTAAAAGTACAAAATAAAACAGGAAACACCTAAACGGAGACAGGAATGCAGACTAGACACACAGCACAGGAAAATAACAACAAAAACACATGACACTAGGGACACGACAGAGAAACAGGACAGACACGGGGTACCACACAGGGAACAGGGATTCAATATAAATAACTATATCTAACAGAACATTATACAATGTAAGAATCTAAATAAATAAACTAAGACACAATGAATCAGAACCATAAGGGTCGAACACAAAACACTGGGCATAAGGCCCAGGACCATGACAAGTCATTAGTTATTATTAATCACTAACTCTCTACCCCAGTGTGTCTTTTGTCTTGTCTCTCTCCCCTCACCCCCAACCAATCACAGCAGATGAGCTGAGCCTGGTTCTGTTGCAGGTTTCTTCCTGTTAAAAAGGAACTTTTCCTTCCCACTGTCACCAAGTGGTTGCTCATAGGGGGGTCATTGATTGTTGGGCTTTCTCTGTATTATTGTAGGGTCTTTACAATATAAAGCGCCTTGAGGCGACTGTTGTTATTTGGCGCTATATACATTGAATTGAATTGAATTGAATTGAATTGAATTGAATTGAATTGAATTGAATTGAATTGAATTGAATTGAAGGGTAGACTGGAAATCCTGGTTAATCTGTTTATCTTTATGGATGAAAATGCAAAGTAAAACATTTTGAAACCTGTGCATGAGCATTATTATGAGATGGACAAGAGTTTTATCTTACATCTCATATTTGTTCTCACTGTTTTAACGTAGCGAGTTTTATTTGAAGCTTCGACTCACTTGTTTACTGGAGGAAGTGGGCATCTTACATTTAATACACACCACTAAAGTGTATCAGAAGCTGTGATGAGCTCTCTCTGACCCCATCCAAAAATGTTCAAACAAATTCTGGAATTAAACCCTCTATTTCTCTTTTCCTTTCAGGATGAAGCGCCAAGCCCCTGCAGCTGATTTGATGTGAGTTAATTTCTCACAGATATTGATGTTTTACATCTTTCTGAAAATCTCAAAATACTTCTCAGTCAGGGGTTTCCCAAATACCAAATATCTATACTAACAGTGTTTGCATTTTAAAGGGAGCCTCATCACACTCTTAATGTTGACATCAGCAGCCGAACGTTCACAGATGTCAGCTTCCGCTTTGCTTCCCGTAAAGATGGCATCACTGCATCTGTGTCTTCTCCATCATCCGGTTTCCTTGGAGTGCATTTTCAGCGGAGGTCCCCATCACAGCTGTATGGAAAACTGTTCAGTCGATACCTGGTAATACATCTTAGACTGTTTTATTTCATATTGTTGTCATTGTGATTGCAGATTTTCAGACTTTTTGATGCTTTGTTTCTACTCATACTCTTGTTCATTTCTTGCCTCACCCTCAGTCCTCTCCTGAGAGGGATACTGAAATCTTCACCGCCAAAGTCTTGCTGAGAAACTCACAGAAATTGGTCATACAGACGTCATGGAATCAGGACTTCCTCTGGGAGGTGATGGAGGGCACCAAGCACAGAGTTCCTGCTATGACAGACGCTGTGTTCAAATGCATTAACAAGTATCATACCTCCCACTTCGGCTTTGACATCAACCGCGGCAGCAAGAAGCTGAAAAACATACTTTCTTATACCATAGAGAGAACCTACGATGAGGTTCCTGCGGCTTGCACCACACTGCAGCATTTAGTCCAAAACTTTGCTCACCAAGCGAGACATCAGTACCAGAAGGCCTCTGATGTCTTGATTTCCATGAGAGTGCTGGATGCTTTGGACAGACTATTTGAAAAGGTGAAACACGCCATGAAACACTGTAAAAACCACGTGAACGCACTGCTAGATGCAGTCTCGCGGTTCTTGATTGCAACACAGTTTAAGGTGCCCGGATCAGAAAGGAAGTGCTCCCTCATGGAAGTGGTCCAGGAGGTTCGCAGCCTCGCTGAGAAGATTTCTGCAGATATCAGGAAAATGAAGTTCACCATACCTGGAACTGATGTTTTTGTTAATGGAGATGAGCTCATGGATAACATGGAGTATTTTTTTGTCCAGCTCAGAGAGGGTGTGATCAGGGTGCTCGGTGTGCTCTACTTGACAGCTGCTGACTCTTTACGCATCATTGCTGAGAAAGCAGAGAGTTTCCTTACCTACCTAAAAGATCAAAACGCTGAAATTTACTCTCAGGTTGATGCCGTTTATGCAGAGGTTCTGCAGTATTCGAAACAGCACAATCAGGAAGCACGGAGGTGCATGGCTGAGTACAAAGACCTCATCAAACTCAAGATCCTGGAGGTTTTTAATGCGCTGAATACGGAGCGAGTAAATGATGGCACCAACAGATTTATCATTATTTTGCAGGTACATTTCAATGAGGGACTTGATACAAGTGTTGCTTTATTGACTCGAGCCTCCCAGAGCACAGCACCCTACATTACAGTCAACAATAAAAAGATGGATATTGAAATTTCTTTGCCCTTCCTTTGGAGGTCATTCAGCGAATGGCCGATGCATTTCAGGCAATGAATCAGGTAGAGGATTCATAAGGGATGAAAAAATTAGAGAAAAAACAATTTTGATAATGAAAACTGTTTTTAACTGTTATTCATTTAATTAAAATATACCCAGGTTTTTCTCGTATGAGATTTCTTTGAAAGTGGTTCAGTTACAACCTGAAAGTTGCTGTTTCTTGGTGTTCAATAAACCGGTTGCTGAATACCAGTTTGTGTGTTGGTCTCACTGTCTCATTGAGTCTTTATTTCATCTACTGAGAAACACTGAAGACGCTGAGCTCTCTGTGATTTCATTTGTAGTCGTTCTTTGTGCCATTTCCCTCCTGTTTGTTTTTTGTCTTTTGGGTTCTTCCTGTTTTCCTCTGAAGATGAGTTTTCTCATTTTTGATGTTTTAGTTTTCTTCATGTTTTTTTCCCCCTCTTCTTTTCCTGACTGTCTGCCCCGCCCTCTTAGTTTCACCTGTGTCGCTTCCTCAGTCAGCTCTCTGTGTGAGGCTCAAGGTGTGTGAAGAGCAGATGGTGCAGCAGCACCGTCACCTGTGGGCAGAGCAGTGATAGAGAGACACCTGGTGGCCACATGGCAGAAATCTATTCTATTCAACAGTAGTATTTTTCATGCATGACAAACACTTTAAACCAAGTATAATTTTTCTTATTTATTGTTCCAGGGATATCCATACTATTTTTTTGAAGTTGAGTTTGACATTTTCAGTGCAAACACAAAAAAACACACATACACAAACATCAGTGTGAGAAGAAAAATCCCAAAATATCATAAAAAGCAAATAAGAAAAAGGAAATAAAAACACTAAAAGTTTAAAAAATATTCAAAAAAGAAAACAAAAAAATGAGTAAAAAATTGAAAATTGAAAAAACTGATGATAAATCATCCCAGCAAAGAGGCAAGTTTGACTATTTTCATTGAATTATCACATTTTGATCATTGAGAAATGTGATATTTTTAGACACAAAAACATATTTTACACAAATACGAGACTGAGCATCATGAAAAACTTTTACTCAAGTTAAACAGGAGTCACCCCTGCTGGCCATTGACCTCCATCTTTGATTTACAGTCTATCTTTTTTTGGATAGAAGTGAAGAAGATGGATGGATGGATGGATGGATGGATGGATCCTTACATACCTCACTGAGCTTTTATTTTTGTTTTGTCATCTATTTTATCATGCCATTTTCCTTTTTAAGCTTTTATTTTATGTGTTATTGCTTGTTTGTGCTGTGGCTGCTGTAACAGGGGAACTCCTCAGTTTATCTTAAAAGGTCGGCTCCATAACACCCACCCCTGCCTGAACTCTTGTGACGATGCTGTTATTGTAAATGAGGATAAATGCCCTCAGTGGCCATCTTTATGAATGTGCAGTGAGTCAGTGTAAAATGATCCAGATGTGTAATTTTCTTCATGCAGGAGGTCTGTATTTATGACAGCGGCATCTCAGCCTCACCGAGCCATTAGGATAAAGACAATATGGCTGCTTTAGAAGGGAAATTATAGTTGGTTGCAGTTTTACCGCACATTATCATGAGTCACTGCGAGGTTAAACCACACATCTGAATGAAAGATGCCGTGTGTGTGTGTGTGTGTGTGTGTGTGTGTGTGCGTGTGTGGTTCAACGCTGTCATGAATGAGCTCAGACAAAACAAAAGACATGTGATACGATCTGTCTCGGTTCATCACACAGAGCAACAAAGGACCTCACGCTGCTGCATTCATAAGTTTGTTTTCCAGGGCCCACCCCAGCCGTCACAGGCTGAGACACAGAGGGGCTCACATCCCTTCACACTCACATCTTTGTCTTAGGACTGTGGGCCAGGTGGGCTCAGGGAGAACTACACTCACTTTTTAATTACACTGAAACTGCAGGAGGAGGAGACTGCTTGTGAGCACACCTGCAGCAAAGCTGTGCAGAAAGAGCAATTATTAGCATATTGTGTGTGTTAACAACATGATCTCATTTAATCTTCAAATCTTATGAAGGCAGAGTTTTCATTTTTCCTGCCATGTTTGTGTGTGCAGTGAAAGCTCACACATCACAGCTCAGATGGTGAAACAATCATGCTCATTCACCAGGAGCATAAGGACAGTGATTTCACCTTGAAGCCAAGAAAACTTCACAGAGTCTCTGAAAGTGTTCATGAAGATGTAAAATGGCTCCTCCATCTGCTCCCAGTGGCTGCTCCACCTTGCTACAAATAAAGCCCACAGGACCAGATGAGCTGCTGCGCCTCTAAAGCTTCTTTTGTCTCTGTGGGTGTACTGAGAGTCCAACAGCAGCTTGTTAATATCTTCTGACTTTTTAGAGCTTTATCCAGACAATTCATTTATCACATTCACACGTTTTGCACAAATTTCAGCAGACGGTCTCTATGTATGTGACTGATTCATTTGTTTTATTAAATATTGAATAATTTATTCAATTTATTCATCATTTTATGATATTATGAAAAATGTTTAAAAATCAGCTGGTAAAACTGAGGAATTATTATTATGTTTTTGTCTTCTTTTTGCTGAACTTTACAATATGTTCATTAAAAATAGAGCAGCTGTAATCAGTTAAAGCTCCAATCTGGAACCTTCCCATGCAACAGTTTGCGCTTCTTCACTTTAAGATGTGATAAAACTTTGGATGGAAGAATGTAAATAAATATAAATGTATATAATATATGTATAAGGTGCACTGCATTCATAAAGTGGTGGCAGTGGAGGTAAAGTGTCCAAGTGAGTCATGACATCATGATGCTGTACAGTCTAACTGCTGTTGGGACGAATGACCTGTGAAAGTGCTCCTTCCTGCAGCGAGCGAGGATGTTTCTATGTTTTATGATGTTTTTATTACAAATTTCCTGCAATTTCTGCTACTTTAACTTCAACATTCTACAAATTTTTTCCATCTCTTATCTTAAAATGCACAAAATTACAGAGAAATAAATGGCAGAGTGCAACAGTATGAAAATCAAACTCAGATACCATAAAATCATGCAAAAATCTGTGTTTTACAATAAAGCAGGAAAATAAGCAGAACTCAGTAAAGCGAATCAAATGTCTGACATTTTGGACTAAAGACCAAAATAAAATAACTTTAACATGTTATCGCTTAGCCAATGAAACGTTTCCACTCTGAGTGAAGGGGCCTGTGAGTTCACCCGCACATAGTGTAGTTACACTCCGGAGCTACGGGGGCGATGGTGAGCTGGAAACATAACCAGCTGATAAAAGAAGAAGAAGCCTTGCAGCTGACCAATCAGCATACAGCAGTGCGAAGCAGGAACTGACAGGAAGCAGGCCGCAACCCAGAAGGAGAGAGCGTCTAATGTTTATGCATATTCATATTCTTACTGAGAGGTAACCGTTTGATAGTTGTCGGAAAGCCAGCTTCCGGTGTTTACGGCATCCTGTGAATGGTCAGTCAGCGGACAGGGGGTGGTGTGGTGTGCAGGTGAAACGAACTCTAGTATTCAGCTGTTTGCGCAACATTCACGCTCGGGCTGCGGATCCACTTGTGTACCTGTCCTCGGAGCTGGCGATGGACCAGTCACAGACAGACTTCATCTACTGCTGCGGAGCCGCCACGGAGCTCCTCAAGTTTGGATCCTTAGACTCCACGCATAAAGTGCTCTTCCTCATCATCCCAGGTGAGTTCAGCCCACACCCGTGAGTCAGCCGGCCTCACTGACCCACCTTATCAGCGCCATAAACTGAGATGACAGTAAAGTTCGTTTCGACCTTTGATTGTGACTCTGGCAGGTTAGCGTTATCATGGCGACGATGCTTTTAGTCCTCACATCTGGTCCCGACTGCTGATCTGCTGCTGTCTTTCATTCAGGTAACCCAGGTGTGGTGGGCTTCTACAGAACCTTCATGCAGACGCTTTACAGCAAGTGTGGTGGTCGATACCCAGTGTGGGCTGTGAGCCAAGCCGGCCACTGTGCCCCTCCACCCTCCATGGACATGATCGAAGGTACGCTCTGCTTGGAGGCAAAAGCAGGAGCTCGTTCACAGAAAGAAGCGTTACAGACAGAAAATGATGGTTCTCCTCTCTCACCCAGATGCCTCCGCAACAGAGGACGACGTGTTTGGTCTGAACGGGCAGATCGAGCATAAACTAGCCTTCATCAGGAAGCACGTTCCCAGAGAAACCAGACTGGTCCTGGTCGGACATTCCATCGGCTGCTACATCATTCTGGAAATGATGAAGAGAAATCCTGAACTCACTGTGAGTCATCACAGTTTTTCTGTTCTAGAGATAAGCAATCATGTACAGATACAGAAAGCACTAAACTGAACCTGGACACTGATCTGAAGTACAAGCCCACAAAGTGCCGCAATAAGAGAGAAACAATAATGAATACAGGACCTCCTAAATCTGAACATCAGTCAGATATATATATCCGCACAGATCCCAGCGTAGAGCACGTACAAGCATCCAAACAAGCAAACAGTGAAACTGCGGCCAGAAAAAGATGGGAATGATTAAGGAAAAGTGCACACAATGGACGGAGTTTGACATTACAAAGCGTGGTCATCTCTGGGTTTAAAGTAAGGCCCTGATCACGTGATCAGAGAGGCCGGCTGTTTGAGGAAAAAGAAAAATGAGCTAACTGAATTCTGCATTTCACTGGGACTAGGAACAGGAATGATGTGCAAGCACAATCTCCTGAAAACATCCATCATTCTGTGATAGTGTAACCCAGGGATCCTCACATCCAGACCTTGAGAGCCGGTGTCCTGCGGTTTTTAGATGTGTCTCTGCTTCAACACACCTGAGTCAATCACATCTAAATCCTGCAGGACACCAGACCTCGAGGTCTGGATGTGAGGATCCCTGGTTTAACCCATCAGTGCAACGCTGTGCTTCTCTGAGGTTTCATCCATCATGCCTTCACACTGGGCAGTTCAGAAAGGGGTAATTTGGCCTGCGCCGCTTTTTAGCTTCTCCTCCCAGGATCAAACCAGGAATCTTGCACTTGTTAAGTGACTGTCGAAACCACCACTACACTGTGGAGAGCCCCTCCTCAATCATTTCTAAAAAATTTCTGCTGGGGGGTCAGGTGGAATCTCAAACACAGCCTTCAGTGAGTGTGATCAGCTCCGGTGGCCTCATTGGAGCCAGACTGTGACGCAGTGGCGCCCGATGTGTTCCCAGTGTTATTGAGCACCAGCCAGAGAGCTCTGAGCCCTCCACCCGCTTCCCTCCCTGTCACTTCTAAAGGAAGCAGATTAAATGACATGAAAATCTCCCTGCTGAGAATCCGGGAGTTTCCATAGTTTGCAGCTTCTCGTCTCAGAGCTTTTGTTTGTTTTCTATCCTGATTATGCTGAAAATCTTCCGTGTGACCTCTTCGTTTTCTAATACAGGTTCTGAAGGCAGTCATGCTGTTTCCTACAATCGAGCGCATGGCTCAGACCCCTCAGGGGAAGGTCATGACCCCTGTGCTGTGTCACATGCGTTACGTGGCCTACCTGCCCCTCTTCCTGCTGTCGCTGCTGCCTGACATGCTCAAAGTCAGCCTTATCAAACTGGTGCTGGGCGGTATCCACTCTCTGGACCTCGCTGTACTCCAGCCCACCCTGGGTCTGCTCAGTGGAGACTGTGCAGGTTGGCTATGCCTTGTTCTTTTGTTGAGGCTTTTTGTTAAATTCAGGAGAATACAAAGTCATTGTCCTCAAATGCATCACGTGAATCCATTTGTAGTGAGGACAGATGCATTTTGCAACCTGACATTAATCATCTTTGATATAAAGGCCTTTACATGATAATGCAAAGACTTTACAGTTAATGTAGCGAGAACCCCAGTCAGCCGCAATAAGGAGAAACCACGAACATTAAAAGCAGGTTTGAGGGGCCAGTCGACACAGATCAGGAGCCAAAGATGCTGCAGAAAGGTACAGAGAGGACAGAAGATACGACATTTAGAACATGCCGGGCGAGTGGAAGGGCTCAGTGCATGACGGGAATTCCCCCAACAGCCTTAGCCTATGGCAGCATCGCACAGGGGTGGTTCAGTGTCTGCTCTGTGAGACTTACAGGCAGTCCTGGCTTTGTGTCAGGCATGAGTGTTTAGTGTGCAGTATTAACACAATGAAACCAAGCAATCTGCTTTTCATCTCCTGTTCTTTAAACTGTTGTTTAATAATTGCACAATGTCTGATATAAAGCAAATTATGAACTGAGCTGCTGTGATTTGTTTCCACTTTTAGCCAATGCCATGTACATGGGAGGGCAGGAAATGAGGAATGTCCTGAAAAGAGACAATGCAACAATCAAGAAAAATCTTGACAAGGTAAGAAAAGACCTGCGCACAACAGCTTCAGACATGAAAGCCAGACACCTGTGCAGGTGTTTGTTGGACCGGTGTTTAAATAGAGCTTTGAGTTTTTACACTACAAGCTACATTTAAGTGCTTTATTCACTTCAGGCAGCTCCATGGTGTAGCGGTTTACACATTTGCCTAACAAGCAAAAGATCCCTGGTTTGATCCCAGCAGGAGAAACACTCAGGAAGGTCATCAGTGATTAAACACTACTGACCTCACATCCACAGCCAGTTTAGAATCACCGAGCTCCTTTAAAACTTGTATCAAGCAAAGTATGCAAACGATACACTGTGGGCTTAATACTGAGTGCTGTGAACAGTAACATTCAAAGGATTTGTCTGAATATGGTCACTGAGTCTGTGGACACAAGTGCCAAAGGTTCTGTAAGTCCTGTGCTCTTCATCTGCGTTAGCGCTTTGACTCTGAGGGCGTGATGGTCAAACAGCTCCCAACACGATCTGCTTTCTCTGAGCAGACGGCTGTTTGTTCACAGGCAGAGATCCTCGCACACTTTGACATGGTGCAAGTGTGATCCTGCATGAGGTCACATAACGTGCCACTTCATGGCTGTTGGCGTCCTGTGGAATACAGGCTTCTTCAAAGTTTACCTGCTGCACACACAGACTGTTCCTCAGTCTTTGAGTGTTTTGATCACACCGTGTAAAATCACAGTATCTCGTTTCTCTGCACTAGCTGGTGTTACGTAGTCTGATAAATCCAATAGTTTGAATTTGAGCCATGTACTAAAATAACCTGTCTGTCTGTCCACGGTTTCAGCTGATATTTTGGTATGGAGCTACAGACCACTGGTGCCCAGTACAGTATTTCCATGACATCAAGCAGGAGTTCCCGCACGGAGATTTCAGACTGTGTGAAAATGGCTTCCGTCACGCCTTCGTCCTGGACGCCGGACGAGAAGTTGCCGAGCTGGTGTTTGAATGGATCCATGGAGATTTGGGGGACACAAGTTCCCAGTGAGCAATAAACATCATTCAGTACCTAAAGTGCCTGACCGTGGAGGGAAACTGAAGGTTCATATATTTTTTTAATATCTGTTGGATTGAAAACTAAAAAGTGTTGTGAAATCTGGTCTGCGCATGCAGAAGTGTGTGCTACAGAGAGGCAATCGAGCGGTGGACTAAAATGAGCCTTCAGAAGCAAACGGGAAGCTGTGGCGCCTTTCCTACAATAACACAACACCTCCATCCATCCACATCCATCTCTCTTCCCACGTATCCAATTGAGGAAGAAGCTGCAGAGAAACCACACAGGCACAGGGAGAAAATGCAAACTCTTTTTTTTTAATGTTAAATAATACAAAAAGAGTTGTGATAATTATAACCAACAAAAGTTTCATGAGTTTTAAAAAATTACAGTGAAGTTAAAAAGATGAACACTATAAAAACAGTATTTCTTTAATGTATGTAAAATAACTGCTATGATATTATCTGATGATTATAATTTTAGAAATGAATGAGGACTTAACTGTTTTTTCATAAATTGCTACAGCACACTTTGTTGCAGTGTTGTGTTAGTTTCTGGCAGGCAGCAGATCGTTTTGGTCTTTATACAATGAAGGGAAAACGTCAGCGATCTGAAGCATAAAGCTTCGTGGTTCTCATGACGCCTCCTGAGTTAAAAACATGTTGGAAATGCTCCTGAGCAGCAGCTCTGTGACTGTGACTACCGTAACAAAGATGGGAAAAGTTTTCAGAGACTCAAACCTGTTCTGAAAGAATCAGTTTGATCCTGAAGTTGTTTCCAGTGGAAAATGTGGCTGTGCTAAAGCTAGGCATAAACATTTGATGATGAAAGAGAAACTCTGACACTGACTCAGTCTGGATGCTCTCATTAAGAAACTTCCAAAGAGACACGAAGCCTTTTAGCTGGATAAACATGTTACACTCATTTATGGCTTTTAGGACATTTATGGAGTCTTTGAGGACAGCGTGTCCAAAAAGTTGTTCACCCGTTTTCTTTGGCTTATCCAATTCAGGAGCCTGTTCAAGTTGTCACAGTCAAAGGCAGAGTACACACTGCACAGAAATACAGCAGCCCCAGATGGAGAGTTTCTAGAACATCAATGGTAAAATATTCAGAGTTCAAACTCGGTGAAGAGCCATGAATATCTGCCACGATGGTGTTTGCAGGATTATTAGCGCAGTGCATGAATTTTGTCAGGTTGTTTCAGACTGAACACAGTGAGGTGTGCGCTCGTCACACTGCAGCTAACTGTGACATTATCGCGCTGTTGACACACATCAGTGACAATGATGATGACGACAATTTAACAAACAGCATGTCACATGTAATATTAATCCCTGAAAGAACTCCAAATGATCGCTGGAACTGCACCACAAGTAGCGCAGGTTCCTCCCCCACTGCTGAGCAGCCAGTGAGGGTTTGGATACATCCACAAACGCACTATGAACCCAGGAGGCTCGGAGGTTTTATGGATAAAAACAAAGTCATTAAGGAGACTCCACAAACACAAACTGAGGAACTTCAAGCAGATCACTGAAGCAGAATTATATCATAATCATTTATTAGAGTGCAGAAAACCTTTAAACACAGACTGATGGAGAAAATAGTTTCTAACCACACTGGATCCTAAATCCTTTCTTCTTGGTTTATACTCTAGATACTATATATATAAATACAGTAAGTGAGGATTAGAGCAATGCCATGGAAGAAACAAATGGGCCAAAAATACTTGATAACACAACTTCAGATGGCACAGGACCGTAATCTGTCATAATTTGCACTTTCAGCTTGTCCTGCCATCCTCGATTGGCCAAAAAAAACAACAGCAAATACACAGAGAGGTCAAGTGACTGCGTTTCTGGTGACACAACATTGCAGTGTGTTATAATCTTAGACCAGTAAATAAGACCTGTGTCCTGAGTTCATGTCTCTGTACTACCGGCACCCACAGCTCTCCACCACCATGTTCTCGTACTGCTTGTAGACCACGTTGCTGCCTGAGTCGATGTAGAGGATGCTGATGGGGCTGAGCCTGGAGGGGATGCAGCAGCTGGGTGGGGCGATATCAGGGTCCATGGAGTTCAAGAGAGTCTGGATGACAGCATGGTTGGTGGGCTCCAGGTGGGCACGCAGGGGGAAGTCGCACACGCCGTCGCAGCGGTGTGCCTCGTAGTCCAGCGGGGCGACAATCCAGTCGTCCCAGCCCAGATCTTTGAAGTTCACGTGCAGGGATTTCCGGCTGCAGCGGTTCCTCCTCCGGCCAGTTTTCCCTCCTCTCCCCAACCCACCAAGGGACCGTTTGGATTGAGCTCTTTGTTGATGCCTACGGTTCTTCTTTTCCTGTTTCAGAATAGGTTTAGGAGGCTTCAGGAGCCTAAATCCACCTCCCTCACTCTGCATCTTATCCAATATCTCTCTGAACAGATCGTCTGTGGTGTCAGTATGCCAGAAAGCCACTAGCAAAGCTTTCTCCTGTGGCAGGCGAGTGGTGCGACCCAGCCCCAGGACCAGGGGGTCAGCCACTTCATTGGTCAGTTCAGAGAAGGCCAGGAGGTGGAAACAGGCCTGTGGTGGCTCTGAGGTATTCCTCAGATGAGCCTTCATACTGGACCACACATTAAACACCTCCCACCTGGGAAGATCACCATCCAGAACCTCGATAGATCTGGAGTCCAGTAGCTGTGTCTCTGAAGAGCACGAGTACAGGCGGATGTTGTAAAGGTTTCCTCCACTTGTTAGGGCAGGCAGAAGGTCTGCTGGAGGCTTCCTGAGGATTCTTAGCTCAGCCTCCACCAGCTCTTCCATGCTGGCCAAGCTGGACAAGTCAAAGATGTAACGCTGACCCCAAGATGAAAGATCTGTGGATGAAGAGGAAACTGCTGAAATGGAAAAGGTCTGTTTAATTGTATGTGCAGATCTGAAACCTTAACTCAGTATTAATGTTTGGCCACACATGGGACACAAACCCCAGTCTGTAGTACAAGTCCTGCATGTGAGACATTGATCAGCTCTGTGGCTTTTCGCTTCACCTGTATTATGAAAGTCTTAATGGCATTTTACCAAAATCAGCCATAAAAATCAAGTGAGTGAATTTTTCACTTCTGAGATATAAAAAGAGGACCTGAGGAAGTTTTTCCACCTGCTGCTCGATATGAAACATGGGAATAATTAAAGACGGGTGCACCCGATTTTTTTTTCTCTCATCTCGCCTCTCTGTGTCTGTATAAGGATAAAACTTTTAACAGGAAAAAATGCTTTAACAAAGAACATGAAATTTAGAAAGAAAAACACCAAAGTGTATTTTGCTGATTGATAAAGCTGATTATGTATTTGAGTGCTATATTACATTAAAATTAAATCAATTTCATACACATTAAAGTTTTAAATTGGGGCTGAACAGTTACAGGGTCCAATAACAGCAATTCAATGAGGCATACTGATGGTTTATGAACTGTTATGAACTCATTCTTATCTCATTCAGCATAGCTGATCACTTCTCTTTACATTGCTTACCAAATAACCCAGTGCATGCAGCATTTATGCTTTGTTGGATCTCTGCTTTCCTTTTTTAAGTTTCTGTATGAATGTGAAAGTCTGGTCTTAACCAGGAGTCAAAATATGTTTAATAAACTCTAAAAATGGGAAAGAGAAGTTATTAATAAATTTAGTAATGTGTGTCAACAGTGAAAATGTGGTTATTTGGAATAACTTATTGTTTAGAATAACATCAAATACATTTGTAATGAAACTAACACAGTCAGTGTTTAAAGGGAAAAATTGTAGAGAAAACGAATGAAATCGCTCTCAAACCTTGTCCTTGGTCCACAAAACTCGTAACTGTGTTTGCGAATCCTGCTCCACCTGAAACATTGAAGTCTCTCATTTGAAGTTTGGACAGTGTATGGTATAAAAACAGCATGTAGTCATGGAGAACCACCCTGCCACTGATCGGGCCAGCTTTCCTCTTCATGATCGGGCTAGCGCCCCGCGGTGAGCCGGACTGCAGATTACCGGTCCACTCCATCCCGACACAGAAAGCAAAGCAAAGCAGAGACAACGCGGGCCGATCCATCTCGCCTGGAGACCTGAAGTCGAATGATGAACTGCAGGTAAAGGTGAGACAGAGAGAAATCCCCTTTAACTTTTATTCAGAGGATCATCTTCAGGTCGATCACCTGCGTACCTGTATGCAGGTGTGCAGGTACACACTGCCCCCTGCCAGCAAAACAAGTGTTTCCAATGAGCTGCTAGGATTCAGGCTTCATGAGCTTATACTAATTTGATAGGAAAATTAATTTGATAGGAAAATTGATATATCAAATGATAATAAATTACTTAGGATACAATGATAATTTTATTTTACTCTACAAGAGCATCTGGCCCTCACACTATCTGCAGAAAAAAATTACAGCCTTTGGACAAATGTGGTTGATGACCCCTGATACAGTTTTTATATAACATTTCATTGAAATAGCCTGTTTTGATTGTTAATTTGGACCTGGTCCACCCTGGAATTTATTCCTTTGGTTTTTGGTGTTGACCTATTGACCAAAAGTGGTAATAAACCCAAGTCTTAAGCATGAATTGCTACAGGACGTCTGGTTTTGGAGACCCTTTGAAACCCTATGTCGCGCTTCTTTGCCCCGAGACTGGGGTGCAACACTCTGAATCTCTTCTTTTGAGGAAAGATCTCAGTTATTTCTTGATATTCTTGACAATTCTTATTTGCATATTACAATTGGCTTATTTACTAGTCTGTAATTAGGTGTATTTGCTTAGTTATGCACAAATGTACATCTTTTGGATGAAAAGAGTCCAGCATGTCCCAAAGCAGGTCAAACAGCCTAAATGCCATATTTCCTAAAAAGCCTATGCCCTCTAGATTGGCTATGACATGCATTGATACTTGTCCCACCCTCCTCAATGTCCTGAACATGACAGAGTTTTCCAATGAGTCTCCCACTGAAATCCATCTATCTATCCCCAAAGCCAGATGACACACATCAACTGGTTACAGTGCAGGAATGTCTTAAAGACATAAAGAGCTGGATGAGCTCTAATTTCCTGCTTCTAAATTCAGATCAAAGTGAAGTTGTTGTGCTTGGCCCTCCAACTCTTCCAAAGATGGTGTCTAAGCAGATCCTTACTGTGGACGGTGTTACTTTGGCCTCCATAATGTGTGGCAGTATCACTGACATTACTTCAGATAACAGCTTTTTTGGTCTAATAAATTCTCTACTGACAGTGCCTGTGCAGATATCACTGTTCTCATGATGTTCAAGCTCATGTGTTTCGGTATAAAAACCTCAACTCAGTTTATTTGTCAAAAAATTTCAATGTGTTTGTTGTTTTTATGACAGGTAGTCTAATAAATTAGTTGAGCACATTACATACATGTACTGTCCATCTGAGGAAGCAAACAGAGGAAATCAAGACCAGGTGTCCTCATCTGATGAAGCAGATGAGAGAGCTCCCAAACCCCCACCAGCTCTCACAAGAAAGTATCCTTTTCCATGCAGAAACCCACCAAAGACACTTTCATAGAACACCTTAGGTCAGCCATTAGTCATACAAAGACACAAATAATGTCCACAGCTAAGAGGAAAAGAAAAGTGCAATTGTTATAAACTCATGCACACTTGGTTTGTCCAAGTGTGCAACAAAGTAAAAGATCAAGGATTTTTTATGCTCTGCTCAGAGTATTTATGGATCTGTCAGGTTTCCAATATGTGTCCCCTCCAATAGTAAACTCATTCCTATGCCTTTGCCTTCAGGCACAGCGAGGATGAGTATGGAGGAGATTCCTCCAATCAGCAGGGTTGCAATCAATAATATTTTTCTCCCAAAAAAATCTCCAACAGCCACATGGAGAGTAAAACTTTTTGTCCTGTCACCCTCTGCTTCTCTTCTCCCGTCACCCCAACTGTTCTCTGTGGATGGCAGTCCCTCCCTCAGCCTGGGTCTGCCTGTGGTTTCTTCCTGGTAAAAGTTTTTCCTTTCTACTTTTGCCAAGTGCTTGCTCATAAGGGGGTCAACTGATTGTTTGGATTTCTATCTAATAGGGTCTTTACAATACACAGTGCCTTCTCGATGTGAATTGGTCACATAAAAATAACTTTGAATTCAATTGAACTGAATTTTGGTCTAGTCTCTTTTTTTTATTGTTGAATCATGACCACTGACCTTCCACGTGATGCTTGCAGTTCTTTCATTCAACTCAGTTTTATTTATATAGCACCAAATCACAACAGTCATCTCAAGGTGCTTTATATTGTAAGAGAAAGATCATACAATGATTACAGAGAAAACCCAACAGTCAAAATGGCCCCCGTGAGCAAGCACTTGGTGACAGTGGGATGGAACAACTCCCTTTTAACAGGAAGAAACCTCTGACAAAACCATCTGGTTGGGGGTGAGGGAAAGGAGACAGGGCAAAAGACATGCTGTGGAAGAGAGACAGAGATTAATAATAACTAATGATTAAATGCAGAGTGAAAATAAGTGATTGAAAAGAAATATTCAGTGCATCATGGGCAGCCCCCAGTGGCCTAGGCCTATTGCAGCATAACTAAGGGATGTTTCAGGATCACCTGATTCAGCCCTAACTTTATAATTTTATTGTAGATCTTCTGGGTTTTCTGACCTCCTGGACAAGTTATCCACATATTCTTGGACTAATTTTGGTAGGCTGGCCACTCCTGGGAAGGTTCACGACTGTTCTGATTTTTTTTCCATTTGTGGTTAATTGCTTTCACAGTGATTCATCCCAAAGTCTTAGAAATGGTTTTGCAAACCTTTCCAGACTGATGTCACTGAGTTTGTTTCTCATGCCTTCTTGAGTTTCTTTAGATTGTGGCATGATCTAAAATTGAACTGGAACATTTGATTGTGACAACTATGAAAAAAAATTCACAGTTGTATTTGTTTTTTCAATGTCAGTTCCCTTAATGAACAATGCCCCAATGCATAAAAGACAATTAGTTAATGGTATCTAAAAACACAAGTTCATAGCATCTCCTACCATCTTTGCAAGAATGGTCCAAGCATGAATTATAGCTTACAAAAGATCTGATGAACTAACAAGAAATATGAAATACACACAATATTTTTCACATTTCATTTGCACGAGAGAAATTTTTTTCATTATGTGGATGTCCTTACATCTTAAATCTATGAAAACTGTTTTATAGTCTGGAGGCTTCTCCAATTGTTTAGTGCCTACAGGCTGAAAGGATGTTATATAGCATCCAAAGATAGCATATATTTTGATTTTAGGTGTGCCTAAAATTATACCTATGCTAGTCGCTCAACCACATGTAATTATTCTGGTTTAATCATTGCAGTGATTTAAAATGCCTTATAATTAAATGTTTGGCTGTTTATAGCAAAATGTTACCATTAGTTTCTATAAAACTATGCAACTGCTGTCCATGGTGCTGACTATGGTGCTGACCATGGTGCTGACCTGGGTTTACTGTTTGTAAAGCAAGTGATAGACTGGTGGCTTGTCTAAGTTTTACCCCACTTTCATCCCATGACAGCTGGGATAGCCGCCACTCCCCCCACACCTGTGACTTTGGATTGGGAAAGCATAAGAAAATGGATCAATGGGCAGATGTACAAGGGATATATTATCTGTTCAGTCACATGCTGATGCATTTGTCCAATAATGCATCATTTGTTGTTGCTGGGTTTGTTTGTTTTCTGCTTTGTTTTAGTTTTTAAGAAAAAAAACAGGAGGTTTTATGTCATCTGATGAAGCAGACGAGAGAGCCCCCACCAGCTCTCACAAGTAAGTATCCTTTTCCATGCAGAAACCCACCAAAGACACTTTCATATAACACCTTAGGTCAGCCACCAGTCATACAAAGACACAAATAATGTCCACAGCTAAGAGGAAAAGAAAAGTGCAATTGTTATAAACTCATGCACACTTGGTTTGTCCAAGTGTGCAACAAAGTAAAAGATCAAGGATTTTTTATGCTCTGCTCAGAGTATTTATGGATCTGTCAGGTTTCCAATATGTGTCCCCTCCAATAGTAAACTCATTCCTACGCCCTTGGTTCAGAGTAGGAGCATTTGATCAATTTCTATTTCTTTATTTCATCAGTTTGTAAATAAATTGTCAAAAGAACAGTGTCTCATATTTTTCTTTTTATTCCTCAGGTCCCATTTCAACTTTTTGTTTGCACAAAAAAAAAGAAAAAACATGTGTCACCTGGGCTTGTAGTGTCAGGCGCTCCGCATGGCGGAAACCTAGTCTGGGCACCGGAACCATACCATCCTCTGCTGCCTTTTGCCTTCTCAGTTATTAATAATGCCTTGTTACATTTTTCATTCCACATGTTGTGCAGGCCTGTCAAACTTCGGACAGAGCGGAAGTAGCGATTTATTCCATCTTTCTGCTTTATTTCAATGACAAAATCAACAAAAACACACCGGCACGAGGCTCTGTGAGCTAACCCAGGTGTTTGTTTATTGTCTTTGTCTATCAGTTGTTTTACGATGTTTAGCTAACGTAGCAGCCAGGATTTAAAGGCTGCACTCACTCAGTTAGTCACTACTTAATATGCATTTGATTTAGCATGTGTCTGTCCTTTAATCATGTGAACATATTTGAAGAAGAAAGGCTCATGTTGTGTCATGCTGTTTGAGCTTTGCAGCCTTTGTCTCTGGGCGGTGTCTCTGTCTGCGCTGGAAATGCAGGCCAAAGTTTAACAGCTGCTGGCCCTAAAGCTGCATTTGCGGGTGAGCTCAAGTTGTGCTTCGGTAACACACAAGGGCAGTTTGCGTTTTTATTCACCTACAGACACCAGTCAAACTTTAAAACGAAGCCAAGACACTGCACTATTCATGGTGTGTTTTTCCTTTCAATGTCTTTTATAGTTTTTCTTCAGTTCCAGTTTAAGTTTGATGTACTTTTTCACCTTTTTCTAAATTTACAATGGCTGTGTATTGCGCTGGCTTGAGTGGGACCGTAATTAGTAGATTGGGAGGCTTCAAACCTTTGATCTGTAAAATGTATTTTAAACTGCTGCTATTCATACTGTTCACTCTACAATCATCATTTTAGCATCAAAGTGTATAGCTGCTTCTCTACTTACAAACAATGTGTCGCTCAACCATGACAAATGTAAACCTTTTGAACTGTGAGGGTTCAAGCAAAGGGAATACCTTCTAACTTCTCCATTCACCTCCATAGTAATTTTAGGGAGGTGATTTTCTCCAAATCAGAGCGGAGCCCCTTTTTAAACTGCTCCCACAGCCACTTGTTTGAGGCCAGGCAAATAAAAACTACACCACTGTTTAGAGCAGGTCCTTGTGATACTCGCAGTTCAAAAATTGTTTTGATAGGAGCTACGGTTTTTGATTTAGAAGCAGTTGTTTGACAGGTGCCCCGAAGCAAATTTAAGATTGATTTGGCCACAGAGTGCCAGCAATTGAGCAGGTAGGAAGTGCACCTGGCAGCTGTTTTTAATTGGTCGATTTCAATGTGTCAGGGTGTTCTGATTGGCAGCTCTCTCTTCAACATGTATGTGGTTCAAACCTGAGTCATTGGGCAACCTGAGGTGGCTCACTGGTAGAGCAGGTCACTATGACTGCTGCAAAGCAAGAAGCAGGTTCAAGTCTTGTTTTAATGTGCATTTAGAATATTTTTTATTTAGTTTTCAACTTTAAATATTTTATGTTAAATATTATTCTATTCATTCTTCCCACAGCTTTGTGCAGTTTCATTGTCCTTCATGTTTAGGAGAGTCATTCAGTGTATTTCAAAAGGATTCTGAAAGAACCTGAAAATCACCTTAATCCTTTTAGGTTATGCGTGTACTTTGATCGGAAAGATTCCACAAAACACACAGGATAAGGACTCAGTTACTAAATTTAATAAAGCCATCTCAAACAGGTTTATAGAGTACTCTGGTTTAGAATTGTAGAAGCTGTCTAATACAGTCAATTGGTGCAGCTTCACACAAGTCTGACACCGCTCTCTGTCTTAGTCCAACTTTTATACACAGGATTAGACGACACACTTACACAGTTACTGAAATATATGCAAGATGCTGCGTTGTATAACGGGCGACGTGTAGCATACTTATCAGTTCCTTCTCCTGTGGCCTTCACTGTCGCCACCTACGGGCCTCATCTGGGTCCTGTAGGGACAAAACATCAGACCAAAGCACACATTCTTTTCCACTAACTCATCCAGCATGATTTTCCTGCCTCTCTGCTATGCAGTCTTATTTCTGTCTCCTGTGCAGTGTTATTTCAACACCTTCACCTAGTTACAAAGATTAATGCTGCGATATGCTTATTGATAATTGATA
>JAMQGT020009925.1:0-2500 GCA_024447675.2 Pterophyllum scalare
TGAACCTTCACACTCTGCTCTTACTGGTGCAATGTGCAATTAATGAAGATTGGCCACCAGGCTGGTCCAATTTAGCCATGAAACCTCCCACACTAAAATGACAGGTGTTTCAGTTTCATTGTCCAACCCCTGTAGCTTACCGCTTCAACTGACACATTTCAAAAGGCCCAACTTTTACCTTGAGGAACAGTATTTCTGGACTGGATGCACTTTTCACAGTTTGGTGAGGGTTTGCAGACACTATGCTACTTTCTTGCAAACTATATGCAGCTGCAGCAATCACTCAGCAACCAAAACAATCGCAAATAGGTTTGTTTGTTTTTTTTTAGCAAAGATGTGTTTTCCTGGACACATCTTTGCCTGTTACCCTGCGGTCACTGACCAGCCTTTAGGCTTGTGTGACTGATGCTTTAGCAATCAGTTGCAGAGCAACCCAAGCAACATACAGAACTGGTTGACAAACACTCAGGTGGTTGCCAACTGATCTCTAAAGCAGCGTGACTGAGGCCTTAGTTAGGCATGCTAACATTAGTGGATTAGAAATGCTAGAGTTTAAGTGAGTGCTTAAATGATATCCTTTAAATTTGTGTGTGTGTGCGCAGCATGTGTGTGTGTGTGTGTGTGTGGGGGGTAATTGACATTTCGTATAATTACTGTCCATGCTCTTGCATTAGATATTAACTTTAAGAAAGGTGTCCGATGACAAAAGAAACAAAGTGTTAGAGTCATGAATGCCTGGGCCATGACTGGAAAATTGTCGCTTGGGTGAAGTTCAGTTATAATTTGTGGTAACACCCGTGCAAATGTTCCTCCAGGAAATGACAAGAAGAGAAGACACAGTGAAGACATTAGTAAATGTATTATCATCTTTTTACTACGTAGGGGCTCATACTGGCTGGAGCTTAATTTCAGCAAGTTTGCAGTTTTCCTGTTGCAAACCATGTCCTCCTGTACTTCAAAAGTCCTCGCTGAAATGAGTTATAATCAAGACAAAACAACAAGCTTAATGCCGGCTGTATTTTTGAGGGATTCTGTACACAAGGCACAAAGGTGCCAGCAACCAAGCACAGACTGGTTCAATTAAAAAAACGACTGTTTATCATTTATTTATCCATCAGAAAACAATTGGACGTTATGATTGCAATTTGCTTGATTAATGAGTTGATTAAGACTGTTAAATGTTTACAAAGGGGTTGAAACGCGCTCTGCAAATATTTTCAGAAAACAGGACGTCGCGTCCCATCACAGCCGTCTGTAAACTTTAATTAAGCACAAAACCATTCAGAGCCCCCTCCCGTCCCCCCTCCTGGGATTCATTATTCCCACCTAAATCTGCATTTTTAATTATTTAATTTGAGATAACATTTGCAAGTTCCACCAGCAATTATTTATTTCTTAAAATTCACAAAGAGCCCTGCAAAAAAAACAACAAAAAACAAAACAAATGGAAGTGCTCTCACTGAAAGGTGCAGCGGCTGAGGTGAGCCTGTAAATGAAGGTAATTTGCACAATTTAAAAAAAAAAAAAAGAAGCTTTATATTAAAAACTGCCTCAGTTCAAACATCAGTGTGTGGCAATAATAAAGGTGTTTTCATCCCGTGTGCATCAAACTGGGAGGAGGAACACCAGCATTTATTATCATAACAAACAAGCTCCCATCAAAGAAATAATTAATGGCATTGTGCCCAGTATGAAACATCCCATCATGCCTCAGAAGGTGGGGGGTGGTAGGCTGCTTAATCATGATCATAAGAAATGTTCTTCCTGGGTTTGTATTAGAGAGATCTGCTGGTGTGGTCAGAGGGGCTTCAGGTTTCGTTTTTTTGAGGGTGGAGGTGGTGGTGGTGGTGGGGGGATAATCCAGGGGTGAAGCAGGGAGCCGTTGCAGCGAAATTCAATATTAGATCCCAAACTGTCTGATATTTTGAAAGAATTTTGAAGAATCGGATTTTACCCTACTCCCACATAATACGGATTTTTTAAAAGTCAAATGGCATTCCATGGGCCATGTGAATCCGACTTTGGCGATTTCTACTGTAGTTAATGTGGATTTCTGTGTATGTAAAATGGCAACAGATTTACAACAGATGGGAAGAGCTTTGGGATTTTCCAAAGCTCTTCTTTGGATGTTTCTGCCTTTTGTTCTGTTCTCTGTCAACATGATCCCACACTGGTTCAATAATGTTGACATTCGGGCTCTGGGGAGGCCGATCCATGACTGATGGTGTCCCGCTGTGTGTTTTTCTATCCAGGTATGCCTTCACTGCATTGGCAGTGTGTTTGAGAACATTGTCATGCTGAAAAATGAAGCTGTTGGTATTTCATGGTGGCTCAAAATTTAATGGTATTTTTCTGTGTTCATAATTCCATCAATTTTTACAAAATCTTCACCACTGGCTGAAATGTAGCTCCAAACCATGACAGAGCCTCCATCGTGTTTAGCAGATGGCTGTAGACACTCACTGTGCATATCCATTCACACTGTTCACCTCTTTTTACT